>CM071604.1:3932010-4221710 GCA_036365135.1 Miichthys miiuy | reverse complement strand
TACAAGTATAGTACACATAGATTACATACACACTGTACAAATCTACATGTTTTTTTTTTGTTTGTTTTTTAACCAACCAGAACACACACAATAGCTGTCTAGCTATAGGCAAGTCACCATTCATAGTGACCATTACCTTCCTCTTCCATTCACCCACCTCACCGCCTTGACAATGCGTCGGCCACCACATTGTCTACCCTTCTTGTGCTGGATCTCCAGGTTGTATGCCTGGGCAGCGCCCAACGATCAACCGCTGGTTATGATTGTACATCTGGGCCAGGAAAACCAGAGGATTGTTATCAGTATATACATGGCCAGCCTCCTCTCGATGGTGGAGTAGTTCAGTTTTTGAACTTTACAGAGAAGTAGCCCACGGATGGCACACACCCTCCTCGCCCGCCTGCAGCAATACAGCGCCAGCTCCAGACGCACTAGCCCACTTCCAGCTGAAATGGCAAGGAAAAGTTAGGGGCAGACAGTACAGGGCACTACAAAGGAGTGATTTGGCAGCATCAAAAGCATGCTGACATTCATCATCCCACACAAAAGGGACCACAGGACTACACAACTTCAGAGGAGCCACTATCACAGAGAAATTCCGGCAGAAACAGCGATAATAGCCTGTCATGCCCAGAAAACGCTGCAGCTCGCTCTTGTAGCAGGCACTGGGTAAGATAGCACTGCCGCGACTTTTGCCTCTACCGCCACACCTGCCCGTGACCAACCTGCTTCCCTAGGTATGTGACCATAGCCTTACTGAACTCCCACTTGGCCAGGTTAAGCGTTAGGGATGCGTTAGCCAGCCAAACACTTCCCTCAAGCTGAGCATGTGGCTCTCCCATTCACTTGAGTACACTACCACATCATCAAGGTATACATTACAACTAGGCACATCTCCCAGCACAAGATGCATTAAGCGCTGGAAGGTAGCAGGGGCATTTCGCATGCCAAAGGCCATGACTGTGTACTGCAGAAAGTGGTCAGGAGTAACAAATGCTGATATGTCAGAGGCTCGGGACGTTAATGGCACTTGCCAATACCCTTTAAGCAGGTCTAGTTTTGTGATGAAGGTAGCAGGGCCAATACTGTCGATGCAATCTTCCATACGGGGCAACGGAAAGGAATCAGGCACAGTCACTGCGTTAACTTTGCGGAAGTCAGTACAGAAACGAGGAGTACCATCGGACTTAGGGGTTAGCAAACACGGAGAGCTCCAGGGGCTGCAGCTGGGCTTAGCTAAACCATTTTCTATCAAGTAGCTAACCTCTTCCTTCATCTTTTCTCTTTTCTCTACCGGGCAACGATAGGCGTGTTGCTTGATAGGTGGCTGCACCTACATCAATGTCATGCTCTAATATGGTGGTACGGAGGGCACATCGTGGAACAGAGTGGGGTAGGATTGGAACAACTCCTCATCTACCTTACTCTTCTGTGAAGTCCACCTATGCATTAACACCCCGTCATCAACAAAAAATGGTTGTCTGTCAGTGCACTCGCTAACATCCTCAGCAGCCTCAGCGAAACATTGTGCCAAGGACGGATCACTTTCCTGAGCAGCAACCAGCGATGCACGGGTCAGCGGCACTGAACCTACAGGACTGTCAGACTCTGGCACAGCCTCTAGCTCCTTTTCACGCAATCCACTGGATCGCCACCAGGGGAAACGTTTCTTCTGCCAGAATAGAGGAAAATAGAGAGTCAGACAGTGCAGCATCCTCATCCTGCCCCAGAGCCTGAGCCCGAGTTAGCACACATGCAGTAAACACACCTGGATGACACTTAGCTAGGCTATCAGATTCGGGTTTTGAAATTGGAACAGTCACCACCGCTGCACCCGGATACACTCTACCACCTGCGATGTCATTGCCCATGATGAAGTCAACACCATCAATAGGAAAACTTTCGTGAACAGCCACTGGGAAAAAACCTGTTATTAGTTTTGTCTGCACATGGACACTGTGAAGAGGCGCAGGCACAAACCCCATTTTAATACCCTCACAACCGCACTGGCCTCACAGTCTGACTGGGCGTTCAAAGGCAGGATATTGGCAAGAATGAGGATTGTGAACAGGCGGTGTCCCGCACACCGCTGATCCTCAGCTTTTCCTGAGAGAGACACTAAACCTTCAAAATAAAAGGTTTGACACATTCATCAGGCTCTTCGCAGAGTGAACTGATTACTGGCAGATACAGTTTTAATCAAACCCACACCTTTAGGTTGTTTTGTGCCACCCACCTGCTGCTTCTTCTTGCATGCCACACAATCAGCAATTAGATGACCAGGCTTAGTACAGAAGTAACACAATCTCACCCTTTTCGCTGGGTGAGGGCACAGGGCACGAGCGGTAAACATTTCACTACGTTTATGAAAAGTGTCGGGCTTCTGAGCACCCTCACGAGCCGGAGAATCACGCTTAAGAAACGTCACCTTATGCGTCAGTGCAAACTCATCCGCCAGAGAAGCAGCGTGCTGCAGATTGCTTACTTTTTGTTCGTTCAAGTACACCACAATCCGCTCAGGCAAACAGTTTTTAAAACTCCTCCAGCAACATCAATTCACGCAGTGAGGCCCGATCCTCAGCCTTACATGCTGCACACCACCTGTCAAATAAAATGCCTTTCTCCCTCGCGAAGTCGGCATAAGTCTGACCTGACATTTTTTTCAGCCCTCGAAAACGCTGCCTATATGCCTCGGGCACCAACTCGTAAACACGCATAATCGCACTCTTCACCTTCTCGTAAATTAAGCTGTCTTCCACTGACAGAGACGCACAAGCCTCCTGAGCCTTGCCTGCCAACCTGCACTGTAATAGTATAGCCCAGACATCCCTCGGCCAGTGTAAAGCAGCCGCAATACGCTCAAACGCGCCGAAGTAGGACTCCACTTCAGACTCCCGAAACACAGGAACAAGGGAAATGTGTTTACTTACATCAAATGGGAGCAGCTGCTCCTGACGGCAGCTGAACACCATCAGAAACATGCACTGAGCTAACCTGGATTTCTAATTGACGCAGTTTAATAGTTGTCTCTGCCTCCAACCTTTGAGCTCCAACTCCCCGGAGCTGAAACTCACGCTCCTCTTTCTCCAACTGGAGACGAGCTAAGCGTACCTTTAACCGGGCCTGAAAACCGATCACACACACACAGACAACCACCCAGTCTCTGCCACACAGGCCAACCAGAGGATGAGAGAGAGAGAGAGCGCCGGCTCCACCTCCTGGCTATATATGCCCCGCCCGCTTGAGTGGCCGCAGGTAAACCAGATCATTCATCAACTCCTAGAGTGGAGGAGGAGAGGAGAAAAAAGGAAGATCACCAACAATAACACAGGCCAGCGGTCGTAACATGGTCCATCTTTGATCTTAAAGGTTTCTTGCTGATCTGTGTCTTAATTTTTTTTCCCTAACTGGATATATTTGAAAGAGCTGTGATTCAGTTTGAAGATGAGGTCAAAGGTCATGACCAAGTCTGTTCTCAGTGACAGTTCAGTTGGTTTCTCTTGGGAATTTGTCAAATCAGATAAGAACATGTGATTATGATAAGAAGCTGTAATGGTTAATGTAATTTGATTTCCACAGTAGTAAGCAGTAAACACACATGAAGTGAGAGAATGGATACAGACAGTTACACTGTAGTGTAAAGGCTGCAAATACCCACTGGGAAATTTCTTTAAAAAAATAAATAATCACATTTGAAGTAAAATGACCAGAAACGTGTGTGTGTGTGTGTGTGTGTGTGTGTTTGTATGTGTAGGCTGACTACATGTCATGATGTGAATGACAGCTATGATGAATACCTTCAGGCAGAAACAATGACGGTTACTTGTCTCCACCTAGTGACTAAACGAGATGAATAAATAAAGTGATGAGCGGCTCATAGTGCACTGTATTTTCCACAGAAGCTCTCTTTCCCTGACACATCATGACATGTACACATGCACTTTTTTCACTGAACATTCAAAACTTTTCATCTTCATTCTTATCTGAACATAAATGATAACAGAAGACGCAATCAATCAAAAAGTGAATGAACACGCACTTTGTACATTAACTGAGTTACTTTGCAGATAAATGCTGCTGCTACTTTTCCTGACTCCGTCCACCACTGTATATCACCTGTAGCAACCAATAATGCACATTCGACTAAGATCTAACTATACACTTAACAGTAATGAATTAAATATTCCTCCATACATGAAATTATGACTTTACATATCTAAATAAACAATAGTCTAAATAAATTTTGTACAACAAATAATTCTCAAATTGGCTACAGCCATAATTAAGGAGAGAGAGTGCTGCATAGTACGTACCCTTGATGAATGAATATGACGACTATGTCATCCACTATATCTATTTTTGATGAGCAAACTGCACAAAAACTGCAAAATAATCTTTGATTTTCAAGAAATGCAGTCCTGTTTATGTATTATTACGTTATCAGCTGCAGTTATTACATTTCAAAGGATTTTTAATGCTATGCCAAAAACGTAATAACCAGTTTTAATAACGTAATGATGTAATAATTTATTACAGCGATCTGAGATCTCTTTGATTTGATTAGTCCTCAACACACAGGTTCACAGTTCCTCTTTCTCATTGGCTTATCTTTCCCAGTTTGGTTATTTTTAGTAGAGTCTTTTTTTTCAAAGCTTGGTCTCACCAGTACTGAGCAGTTTTTAGCAGAGGTCTTGAAAACGTATTACATTATTGACATGTTATTACATTATTGACTTTATTACATTTAAAATGGTCAAAATTATTACCTTATTGGCAGGTATTACATGATTGGACGTTATTACATTATTGGTCGCTATCCCCCAATAATGGCATTCATTGGATAATTGACTGCTCTGATGTGTCTTCTACCTGTCTTCCAAATTCTGCCTGAGCAGAGGTTGAATATGACATAATAAGAGAAAAGTTTTCTGTCAGTTTATCTCCATAAGTGATGATCAAAATACCGTTTCAAAGGCTTGTGTAATTGTAATGCTCCTGTCTAAAAATACTCAAATAATGACATTCAGTCTAAACAACATTCAGTTGTTTGTAGAATACTCAGTTAAATCCACAGAAATCAAACACACTTTCTTTGAATTGATTTACTGGACAGTATTTATTTTTGGTTTGTTTTAAAGTTTTTAATGAATCTAATATTTGCTTGCTTTAGACCACAGTAAATATGGATGTATTGTAGTACAGGTATTGCATCACTTGGTGGCACTGTGGATTATGTTTTACACAAGATGGCATGAACAGTTTCCTGTACTTTCAGTTGTCAGAATAAACTATGAACATAAACATTTTTATTACACACAGACGTAAACATAAATACAGCTGAGAACAGCTTGTGTGGTAAACAAAAACACTACAAAAACAAACTACTATGTACAGATATATATATATATAAATATGTATGTCTGTATATATATAAACATATATATGTTTATATATATGCTATATATATGTTTTCTGTACATAAAGTGCATACATAGATTGTGTAATATAGTAATTATATTTACATGTTTAAAGAACAAAACTGAATTTAAACAGTGAGAATAAATCATCTACAGGTATGGTGAATGTTTCAGACACATGGTTACTGCACAGGAATTCTTAGAGTTATGGCCTGTGGGAAGAAACAGTTTTTTGTGTGTTGGTTTTGGTGTACAGCTCCAGCAGCAAAGAAATGGTGAATGGTGACATAGTTTTTCTCTCTAATCAATTATGAATATATATTTAACAAGTGTTGTGTGTATCCTCAGCCTGACCTTCTACTTTGTGCCATAGAACTCAACTGTTATCCAAAAGTATTAAAAACACATCAGTGAGTCACACTGTTGCATTGGGTGACATGTTCCTTCATCAACATGAACACACACTGTAGTTTATTTACAACTGCAGTAGGAACCAATGGGCTGAGAGCACATACACACTGGTGCGTTTTGGTCTTCTCATACGATTTTTGACAATAACAAAGAAGTAGGATATTATGAGCCTTAATATTTAATTATATCATCAGAAATACACTGAACGTTCAGTAATATTCTCTTGTTTTGCAATGCTTTTTGCTCTGATATCTGATATCTTTTCTGTCATTGAATGGAATTCACTAATGTTGATGTCACACTCTGACAGACAATGACAAAGCTTTTCTTATCAGTGTCCATTGACTGTGTTCAGTGTGATCTCAGTGAAATGCTGTTTGGTGAGATAATCCACTCACGCTCACACTAATACTACACATTACCTGATGATTAACTCAAGTATCAGGAGGGTTTATGGCACCAGTTACTGCAGCTCTGACCTCATTCCTGTTTTTAGTGTGTTTCTTGTGTTTTGTTCATTGTATTATTTGAAAAATATGCCTGTCAGCGTATATAACTCCTATTTTATGTTTCTATTATATTTTCTACTTTGTTTGTGTTGTGTTGTATCTTAAGCTGCTGTAATGTGAATTTCCCCGATGTACGATCAATAAAGTCTATCTTATCTGTTGTCTTATTTTGAAGGTCTAGTAGGAGGAAAAACATTTGTTGTGTTGTAGGTACAATAGTGTAAATTCAAATCTATATAAAACATCACTTTGGTTTAAGTTTGAATTGGCTGCAGAAAGTCTCAGTCCAACCTCTTTAACAGGATAGTAAAGGAATATACATAATGTACAACTGAGGTGGGTGTAGTTGTTGTTTCCTGGTGTTACAGCCCTGAGGGTAACGTACATATATAGTTCCACACGACATCTGCACTGCAGATTCACACAGGGATCCTGCTTTTGCATGCTGGCTGCCTGACAGTGTTTGACATTCCAACAGGGCATCCTTTTAGGGGCTGGGAAAGTCTGTGGAGGGAATGAGTGCTCTATTGTTGTGGGTTAATTACACAGACCATGGCTCATCAACTTCACATTCTGTTCAGCCACAAAGCACAGAGCAGTCAGAGCTCACGATCAAGCTGCAGAGAAAATGGATAACTCTGGCAAACAAATAATTTTCTCTGTAATCACACGAATGTGGTAAATTAGGAGGTGGAATACTGTATAATGTAACATATAAATATATTTATTTGTCCATGATAAGAACTTTGTTAATGTCTCACAGTGTGTTTGGAGAATCAGACCTATGTAGACCTGCATGGAGTCTACCAAGAGAAGAATTACAGACATTTCAGTGTTTCATTGTTATTCATTTCTAAAGCAGTTACAAACTGATGATGTTTTTTTAAATTAAACATAAATTAAATAAGAAACTGACCATAACTTCTGGTAATTCATCTATTTCACTGTCCGGTTCAGAAATGATCATTTCATCATTTCATTTTGTATAAACTGTAATTTGATATTTTTTATTTTATTGCAATTTTCATTTATACATTAGTAATTTTTAACTTTAAAAAAATGTACCTTTACATTGAATTAATACTACATCTGACTGTGTCTGCCGCTAATATTTGTATCATTATCGTATTAATTGGGCTCACTTTAACATTAATTGGCCAGTCACAGATCTTGCTGCAGTTCTTTGGGTTGAAAATTGTTATAAAAATTAGGATTATACTGGGGTCCAGGTGTTTTTAATACATACAATATGTGTATCCTGTTTTTGCATGTCTGGTGTGAATTCCTTTTTCTTTGTTTTGCTGGCAGGAGAGATTAAGTTCAACTATAAATTAAGTTGAGGTAATTCACAATGGTTCAAGGGTTGGAGACAGGTTAGGGAGGTATTATTTGGACAAAAGAACATCCTGTTGGTTACTGAACAGAGAACTAAAAAAGATGTTATGACATTACCTGTATCTATGGGGAGGTGTCCGAGACAGATCATTAGAGAGTGTATAAGAACCAACTGTCAAGGCTCTTCAAGGAGCCTTTTCTCTGTAACCCTTTTGTTATTGCACTGTTAAATGTTCCTTCTTGTACAAGAATAATAAATTCAACTTAAACTTTGAATCTTCGAATCCAGTCTTTCTTGTTGAAGGGTCACTCTTGAAAAATCCCCATAACAAAAAACATTTCATTTGTATTTGTATGTGGCACACTGCTCACATGTCTTTAAAGTAGAGAGAAGGCGACTATATTTATAAGTCTATCTATAAGTCCATTCAGTTTATTTGCATTGCTCTGTGTGGCTCATTGAAGTAGCACAGAACCCAGACATATCAGAGGTTGGGGGTCATGTGTGAGATGATTCCTCTGTGTTTACATGTCACCTCTTTAACATGATGAACACTCAGGTCAGCGCTGATGGCTCATGCTGTACTTCTCAGGTGTGTTAAAGCAGGTGCCAAAGCATTTTCACATTCTGACACCAGACACTGAAACTGGTTTCATCATAGCTGCAACTGTCTCTGTCCTGGACCCTACCACAGTACATAGAAATCTAACCCTCACCATACATAAAAAAAACTACAAATGCATAAATAATTACACTTAAAGTTCCAGTGTGTAGGATTTAGTGGCATGTAGCGGTGTAGTTGCTGATTGCAACCCCCTCCACTTGCCCTCCTATTCAAAGAACAATGGAGAAAGTACACTGGCTGCAATATGCGCAAAAAAGCATGAAAGGCCTCATCAGTGTTTAGTTCTAGTGTCTGTCAGTGGTTCAACGTGGTGGACTCTGTTGAAGAGGACCTGCATTAGGTATTATTAGATTATGACATCATTAAAGTCTGACATCCTGTTACTCTTGTTATCTGTATTCTACCAAAAATTCACAATCTTGTTTACCCACCTGCCAGTATTACTGCAACACGAAGGGACAGCCAGTCAGTTCTCTATATGTCACCACGTCCTCTCCTCTGAAGGTTGTGGAGATGATGTGAATTATGTTTTAATGTTTTCGTTCTTTTGAAGGATCTGTCAAAGCTCCATTGTGTAACTTTTCTACCATAAAATAACAGAATTGTTTCACTCTCTCCACTTACAAAAAAGCCTTCATTGTTGTTTGAATTGGATGAATAGTGTCCAGGTGGTTTAGTGTATGGACAAAAGTAGCTTGGTGAATGAAAGTTTATTTTGACCTCACATACACCGCCCTGCTGCCACAAATACACACCAGAACACCAAATGTGGATTAAAAGGCTGCTGAAAATAGTCCCCAAGAAATGCACGTCTGGTATGAATGATGTTTGCTAAAGAGCTCCAGTGCCAGCTTTTTGAGGAAATTGAATTGAATCGTGGTAAAAGGTGCATTTATGGAATCAATTTTGTGTCAAAAAGTTGAAAGAATACTTTTAAAACAGCAAGCAAAAAATCACAACTCAAAATACCAAATAAAGAAAATCAAACAAAAAAAAATTCAATTAAAAAAAAAAAAAGATTGCAATGAAATCAGTTTTGTTTGATGCCGTTTTCTTTTATTACGATTCCAGCCTTCTCGTTTGCGCTCAGTGACTTTTTGATTACGGTTTGACACAAACCTGCCTGGTGGGTGGGATTTCCATGGGTGCATTCCCACTGGCTTATTTACGTTTGACGGACAGCTAAGCAAGCGTATGAAGCGTATGCCGTACTCTGCTTCTGATTGGTTCTAACAACGTCATCACCGGCGCGACACAGGGCACCTGCTACTATGGCTACGATCCCCTGAAGAATGGAGTAAGGTCTAGCTGCAGCCAGAGCCAAGGCAGAGCTGCTACAAACCATGCTCCCACAAACCACGCCCCAGGTGGCTGTAGAGGCCCATAGCACTTAGAAAGTAAACAGAAGGGAAACAAAGCAATAATGGGAGCAATTTTAACAACTTTAACAGTTGATTCACAACATTAAATGCCTTTCAATGCAAGCAATGCGCTTGAAACAATCAATTTATACAAAAATAGAAAGTAATGTAATTAAAAAGTTTAGGACTGTAGATTTATATATAAGTATATTTATTTATATAAGTGACTAATGTATGTGCACAAGTTTATTTTAAACTCAATAAAATATTTACAATAATAAGTAGTAATTAGTAGTAGTTATTTCAATCTAAGGTGATGATTTCTTATGGGTTAACAGAAAAGATTGCTGGCCCTTTAACACAAATAAAATGTATTTATTTAGAACTAAATAAAATATTTTGAATTAAGTATACAATTCACAAGACTAGTAAAATAAATATGACCATACACAAATCTTTAAAATAATCGTTAGTTGCAGCCCTAGTTTACACGCCTGTTAGTATCCTAGAAACCTGGATCAGGTCTTCACACGCATGTAAACAGGCAGACTGTGAAAAACATGACATCTTCATCTGACTGTTGTAACTACGACAACCACCACAAGTGTTTTGGCTAACGGTCACCAATTAACACGGTCGCTCGTTAAGCTGTAACACCGGTGTTTTGGTCATTCTCAGTTAGCACAGACTAAACAAGCTGTGTCACTTCCTTCATTAAACACCATCACAGCAGAAACACGGACACACCTGAACAAAGTGCTATCTGTAGCTAGCGTTAGCTCGTTAGCTCTGTGAGTCTCGCAGCTAGCGGAGCAGCGCTGCTAGACGGCAATGTCTCCTTAACGTTGCTAATTAGCGTTAGCAACGTTAAGGAGACATTGCCGTCTCGTCTTGCAACACGCAGGCGTGGTTTATATGGGCGTGGTTTGCAGGGGGCGTGGTTTGTGGCGGTTTCGTGGCTGCAGTTTGGTATTATTGGAAGAATGCAGTCCGAGGTAAGGCAGGACATGCCTACAGTTTAGTCCTACAGTTTAGTCCTACAGTCCTTACCTCGGACTGCATTCTGCCATTCTTCAGGGGATCGTAGCCATAGTAGCAGGTGCGCTGTGTCGCGCCGGTGATGACGTTGTTAGAACCAATCAGAAGCAGAGTACAGCATACGCCTATACGCTTGCTTAGCTGTCCGTCAAACATAAATAAGCCAATGGGAATGCACCCATGGAAATCCCACCCACCAGGCAGTTTGTGTCAAACCGCAATCAAAAAGTCACTGAGCAAACGAAGGCTGGAATCGTAATAAAAGAAAACGGCATCAAACAAAACTGATTTCATTGCAATCTTGTATTTTTTTAATTGAATTATTTTTTTGTTTGATTTTTTTTATTTGGTATTTTGAGTTGCAATCTTTTGCTTGCTGTTTTAAAAGTATTCTTTCAACTTTTTGACACAAAATTGATTCCATATGCATTGACCTGACATAGATTAAGGACTTCACTTGGATCCAATAGACTTGGGGCTGGTGTCATGTCTCATGTAATATGAGATGGATGATCAAAGTCTCAGTGGGTGTTGGACTCGCCAGGCTGCCCTTGTCATGATGTGCTTTACGGTAAGCGTATTCTGTCACTTCCGGTTATCGGTGTTACTGCCACGGTGCTCTCTGCTCTGCTCACCTAAACAGATTTTCGTATATATTTTTAGTGATGGGTAAATGAAGCTTTTGTGAAGCACTGAACCACTTGAGCCAATTGTTTCGAAAATGGGTTCATTACTTGAAGCTTCAGTTATGGTGACCTCTCCTGGCGAAGTGCCAGGCTGCAGTCAAATTAGGCTAGTTGGTGGACAGTACGTTTTTAATTACACACACGCGCACTGGTTATTATGTTCTATTCACAAATAAAGATCAATGAGACGATGAATGTGTGTATTGTGTTATTGAGGAGAGTGCTGGGAAAATATGACATAGGTTTAGGTGGTAAACCTATGACATATTTGTGCTTGTGTAACTATGGCAGAGGGTGATTATGTAGGATGGAGGACAGTCAAAGATTTTTAGTGAGATACATTATTTTTTCAACAGTTTTTGGATTGAGTCGGTTTTGCTCACAATTTCTCCACATTTTGAAAACACTCGCCACAACGAACTGATGAGGCTGGTGTGCATAAAAATTGTGAAAAAAAGTGTCGGCGCCCAAATTCAAAACTGTCTCAACCTGTCACCTGTCAGAACCGAGACGAGGCAGTGCCACTGAATCACCTGATTGGACCACGAACCACTCAGGCGATTCATTCTGGCAACGAAGCAGTTTCTGCTCCGGACGTCATATGTCACGTGTTTTTTTTCGCACCAAAGCAAGCTTTGAAGCAGTGCTTCTATGGAATTGTAGTTCAGGGTTTGAAGCACATATTGAAGCTTCAGTGTCGCGCTGCCATCACTAATATTTTTCACATCAGCGATTATCTACTTATCTCTACACTATCCTTAGATTTGTTCTGTTTGTGCACGAACAGGTCTCTTTACTTTAGTGACCACAATCTGATAGTTTTACCAGTTTCTGTAAGTCACACTAACTAGCCTAGCTGTAGCAGTGGCTTCTTTCTGCTCTCTCTTCTCCTCCTCTCTCCTCTCCTGCTCTCTCCTGCCCTGTGTGCCACATGTTTAGCTACTCCTCGTCCTCCTTTAGCGATAACAGTACTTGTAATAAATGTAGTTTATTTGTAGCTTTGGAGGCGAGGCTCAGTGATTTAGAGGCACGGTACCGCACCACCAAACAGTCAGTAGCTGCTATAGTTAGCAAGTCTCCTGTAGCCGGTGCGGTACCACCGAAGGTAGCTTCAGCTAGCCGTCCCCGAGCAGCCGGGAGACTGGGTGACTGTCCGAAAGAGGCATAGCCCCAAACCAGCCCACGGTACACCACCAACCGCTTTCAAACAGATATTCCCCACTCAGTGACACACCTGCTGAGAGGCCAACTCTGGTCATTGGCAGCTCCATTTTACAAAACGTGAAGTTAGCTACGCCGGGGGTCAGAGCGGGCGACATCGAGTCTAATTTAAAACTGCTGTCTAAAGATAAATGTAGATACAGTAAGATTGTTATTCACGTTGGCGGTAATGACACCCGGTTACGCCAATTGGAGGTCACTAAAATTAATGTGTCATCGGTGTGTGCATACGCCAAAACGATGTTGGACGATGTAGTTTTCTCTGGACCCCTGCCCAATGTGACCAGTGATGACATGTTTAGCCGCATGTCGTCATTCCACCGCTGGCTGTCGAGGTGTCCAGCAAACGACGGGCTTCATAGATAATTGGACACCTTTCTGGGGAAAACCTGGTCTGATTAGGAGAGACGGTATCCATCCCACTTTGGATGGAGCATATCTAAAAACATGGCCAAGTTTATTAGTCGACCCAAACCGTGACAACCCAGAGTTGAGACCAGGAAGCAGAGCTGCAGTATGCGCCTCAATTAGAGAAGCTGCCCACCCAGTCCTTTAGTATAGAGACTGTCTGTCCCCCGTCCACCTACATTATTTAAAGATAAAACAAACAGAAGAGGAGTTCATCATAAAAACTTAATAAAAATTAAATCAACATCTCCAACAGTCCAAAATAAGAGAATTAAATGTGGACTCCTGAATATCAGGTCCTCTAAAGCTGTTTTAGTCAATGAATTAATATCTGATTATGATATTGATTTGTTTTGTCTCACTGAAACCTGGCTGCAGGAGGATGAATATGTTAGCTTAAATGAATCCACTCCTCCCAGTCATTGTAATACTCATATTCCTCGAAGTACCGGTCGAGGTGGTGGAGTTGGAGCCATATTTAACTCAAGTCTATTAATAAATCCTAAACCTAAACTAAATTATAATTCATTTGAAAGTCTTGTTCTTAGCCTCACTCACCCAACCTGGAAAACATTGCAGCCAATTTTATTTGTTACACTATATCGTGCTCCAGGTCCTTACTCTGAATTTTTATCTGAATTTGCAGAATTTTCATTAGGCTTGATCCTTAAAACAGATAAAGAAATTATTGTAGGTGATTTTAATATTCACGTGGACAACCGCAATGATAGTCTTAGTACTGCGTTTATCTCTTTATTAGATTCAATCGGCTTCTGTCAGAGTGTAAATAAACGGACTCATTGTCTGAACAACACTCTTGATCTTGTTCTCTCATATGGCATTCAAATTGATCATCTAATAGTCTTTCCACAGAATCCTCTTCTATCTGACCATTTTTCAATAACCTTTGAGTTCATATTACTGGACTATAAGCCTTTTGGCAGAAACTCCTACAGCAGATGTTTATTTGATAGTGCTGTAGCCAAATTTAAGGAAGTGATTCCTTCAGTATTGAATTCAATGCCATGTCTCAGAGGACTTGTCTGCTTCCTTTAGCCCCTCACAAATAGATCATCTTGTTGATAGTACTACAGGCTCATTACGGACAACTCTTTTTCAGACTCTATTGCACCTCTGAAAAAGAAGATAATTAAACAAAGGAGGTTAGCACCATGGTATAGCCAGCAGACTCTGTAAATGACCTTTAGTGTGAGCATATATTTCTATAAATGTGTTGTCTTATGCTTACTTATTCATTTCTGAGCTTTCAGTGAAGGCCAGGTTATTATTTCTTTAATTATAGCAGACGTTAAATTCGAGGCTTTTATTTTGAAGGCGTCCTGCTGAAAACGAAAAATCAAAACATCCGGACTTCATTGGCGGTGAAAAAGTGTGTCTGCCTAATATAAGAAAATGAGTTCCATAAGCACCTGGCTGATACAGGCACAAAGTTCGTTTTTATTACTTTTCAAGTGATGTTGACTGTCTAGCTTGAGTTTTGGTGCTTTTGATAGTTCCATACTTTTTATGATGTGTTTTGGCTAGCGCGATTAGCATTAGCTGACCGATCGTGTCGATCTATATTAAGGCAGACTGGGCCACTTAATTAATTGGTCGCTCTGTTATTGCAACAAGATGGTTTGTGTGTCTTATATAATCTTTGATATGAGGTTAAAACTGCATATAAGGGAACGGTTAAAAATGTTGCATTTCATAAAGAGGAGGCTCACAAAAAGGAGAAAAGGTTGACTCACCTATATGAACAATGGAAGACCCAGGCACGTAAGGCTAGAGAGCAGCTAAAAGCAAACATTCCTGAGAGAGACATTGCAGCTCTTATAGACACACTAGAAGAAGTTAAGAACAGTGTTATAAACATGTATATGGAAATTAGAGCTCACCTCACTCCATCTAGTGAGACAAGACGTCGTATTGATGCCTGTGAAGCAGTGACAAGGGACATTGTTAAGATTGCCTTTGAAAGGATACCAGGCATTGATGGAGAATTTGACAGTGAAGCAGTAAAGCAATGACTTCATGAGCTTCTTAACAGAGATTATGCCCGCTCCATCTATGGATCCACAGCTTGACCTTCAAGTCAACACTCCAGTAAAGTTTCCAGCCAACACTCTGTCATAGCAGCAAAAAGAGCAGACGCTGCAGCAGATTTAGCAGCAAAGGAGGCAGAGTATGAAGTGTTATTGGAGGAGGAGAAACAAAGGGAAAAGATTAAACTCCTAGAGGAGCAACAGAGGAGAGAACTTGAAGCTCAAAAACGTGAGTTGGAAAGATTAAAGGCAGAGAAGGACATAAGAGTTGCACGAGCCAGGCTTACAACCTATGATCAGGAAGTTATGCAGGAAGCAAGTGTTCATTCTCTGCTGATCAGAGGAGTACAAGAGAACAACAGCATGTGTATCCTGAACAACCTGTGTCTTCAGCTTTCATCCAGCAGCCCACTAATGTCACAGTTGCAGCATCAGTGACAGCATCGCCTGCACGGACAGATGTAAGTTATCTGGCTCAAGCAGTCCAAGATAGTATAGCTCTAAACAGGCTCTCAATGCCAGAACCGTCTGTATTTACTGGTGACCCTATCCAGTTTATCGAATGGAAGGCTTCCTTCACGTCGCTCATAGATAAAAAGAACATTGCTTCAGCTGACAAATTGCACTACTTGAAAAAATATGTAGCAGGTCCAGCACAAAAGACACTTGATGGCATATTTTATAGAAATGATGAAGAAGCCTATAAGGACGCATGGAATCGTCTCAACCAAAGGTATGGTCAGCCCTTTGTTATACAGAGAGCATTCAGGGAAAAACTAGCACACTGGCCAAAGATCCATCCAAGAGATGCTGAGGCATTTGCTGATTTCTTACACTCATGTCAGGAAGCCATGTCTTATGTTAAAGGTCTGGACATTTTGAACAATTGTGAAGAAAACCAAAAACTGGTTCAGAAGCTACCTGACTGGGCAGCATTACAGTGGAACAGTAAAGCCACTCAAGTCATGAGAGATGATCAGGAGTTTCCCACCTTCCATGAGTTTGTCTTCTTTGTTGTAAAGGAGGCAGAGATTGCATGTAGGGATGCACCGATTGTGAAATTCTGGGCCGATACCGATACCGATACCGATGTTTAAAATAACAACTTAGCCGATGGCCGATGCCGATGTTTTTCTTTTGTTATTAATTCCCTTTGTGCCACGGAAACATTACTGAACTGTCTTAAAAGTCTTTTAGCTCTTCATCATACTATCCTTGAATGAGCACAAATACAATCAGACAAATTTATGAAACAAAATTTATTTATTTAATGTCAATTTTTTTTTTTTTGACATTTAATATAACCTTAATTCACATGACAAGTTCTTTTCTGAAAAATAACTTTCAAAACCCCTCTTAGATTGGTGTATAGCTAACTAATCAATGAAAAGATTTTTCAGTACTTACATTGCCCAACAAAATGATTTGAGTGGTTTTAGCCTGATAAACAAAAGCTTACTCAATGAGAAGGTTTACATTCAAACTACATGTCTCCCAGTCCGTGACTTTTCCTAAATATATGTGTTTGATGGCTTCTAAAGCTTACAACGTATTAAAATGAAACAAACTTGATTTCTGAGCATTTATACCTCGGACGCCAATCTGCATATAAACGACAGTTAAAGACCACGTGTCCAGCTGTGGTCACAGCAATTATTACAATTTTTCATTTCATTTTCTCACTTGTAATGTTTTCATACTATCACATTATTTTTAGCGGTATATGTGAATTGGGAGCGAGTGAGACAGAGAGGAGACACCGGGCGTGTCATGGGCACAAACTGAAACGGGCCGTTAGAAATGAAAAGAGGAAAATCACAGAATATAGGATATGTCCAGGACACTCAGGACGTGAGGGAGGGAGGATCAGATGGTGGTTCAGGTAGCGATGAGGAAACTGTCACTGTAAGCTGCATCTGTCAGCTGCACACCTGTAAGCGGCTGTGCTCCATGCAGACATTTCTCAGACTTTATTTTGTAGGCTAAGGGCGGGCGGGGCCGGCGTGCGTG
The DNA here is from genome assembly GCA_036365135.1 of Miichthys miiuy. Classification (NCBI taxonomy): domain Eukaryota; kingdom Metazoa; phylum Chordata; class Actinopteri; family Sciaenidae; genus Miichthys; species Miichthys miiuy. The sequence continues at coordinate 4,204,640 of CM071604.1, read as the reverse complement.
AAGTGAGCTGAAGGTAGTCTGAGTGTCTGTTGGCACGTTAGCCAGAGCTGTAGTGGGTGTGTGAGTGAGTGAGTGAGACTGCTGCCTGCTGAACAGAGGGTCGCAGGAAGAAGAATCTGAAGTGCCCGTGTTTTGGCTACAAAAACCCGCCATATAATCATCGGCCACTGCCATCGGTGAATGTCATCTTTATTTGCCGATGGCCGATGGCAGTTAAGGAGGCGAATATCGGCCGATACCGATGTTCAGCCGATGCATCGGTGCATCCCTAATTGCATGTAATCCTATTACTTCATTCCACGCTCTCCACTCGTCAGAAACCAACTCTGAGAAACGTCATCTGAAAGAAAAGAAGTGTAAATCCAGTGTTTATCACACACAAGCAGTTACAGAGACTGAAACTCAAGGACAGTTAAAAACAGGTTTAAAGCCACCATGTATGTTTTGTCAAGACAGTAGACGTCATCTTCATCGCTGTCCTGAGTTCAAAAGGAAAGCTCTGGAGGAACAACGGAAATATGTAAAAGAAAAGAAACTTTGCTATGGCTGCTTGAGAACAGGCCATAATGCTAAGGACTGCCGCAATAGACATTCATGTGATAGCTGTAAAAGAAGACATCCTACGCTTTCCACGATGACAACTATACTGAAGCCAAACCCATATCAGTCTCAAATCAAAGCACCACAGAGTAAAAACAGCAACCACATTGTCTCTCAGTGTGGAGACTGAGGAACCATCCACCAACACTTCAATGATCGTGCCAGTATGGGTTTCCTCTGTCAGCAATCCAGGTATGGAAAGACTTGTTTATGCGCTGCTTGATACCCAAAGCCATACGGTCTTCATTGACCAAGAAGTTAGCAACAGTTTACTAACTCAGACACATCCCGTAAGGCTGAAGCTAACAACAATGACAGGAACGGATGCATTAATGCATAGTCAAAGAGTGTCAGGTCTGAGAGTGAGGTTACAGCTCTGCAATCCACATTGATCTCCCTCCTGCTTACACCAAGGATTGTATACCAGTGAATCGAACTGTTGTGGAAATTCTCTGCTGCTGGTGAAGAATGAAATGGAGGTTTTATTTTAAGGTCAATTCAACACACGAGCGGTCAAAGATGGAGAAAAGACCTAGAGCATGGGGATACCTAAACTTTTATACCTGAGGGACACTCGTTTCACACCCCTTTGTCTACTGCAGGAGTTGCCCCCCCCCCAGGAAGTGTTTTCACACCCTTTGTCTGTTGCAGGTATTGGCGCCGACCCCCTGTTGATGTGTTTTACACCTGAAGTATCCTGCAGGATCTTGTATTTAGGTGCAAAGTTGAGTCTAGGCATCACAATTTACAACTTGAAACAAAGAAATTGAATTTACTATTACAGAACACACATTCCTACCTGTGAAACGGCAAGGCACTGGAATCATCTCATCAAAATAGCAGATGAAATCCCACTAGAGCTGGAGTGTGAAGTCGGTCTGCTGATCGGCTACAATTGCTCAAGGGCACTGGCACCACGGCAGGTAATCCTGGGAGGAGATAGTGAACCTTTCGTTGTTCCTCCAGAGCCTTTCGTGCGGACCTAGGGTGGAGTATTGTAGGCTGTTCATCACCACACCATTACTCACCAAGCATCACCAATATGTGCTACAGAGTTTCTGTCAGAGAGCTTCCTCCAGTGACTCCAGGAGAGGCAATACGGGTTCTTGAGTCTGACTTTAAGGATGCTAACAAAGACGGGAAGACTGTGTCTCAAGATGACGTCCGCTTCCTGGATGTGTTAAAGGAAGGCATCAGGAGGAACATTCATGGACATTACGAGATGCCACTCCCCTTTAAAGGGAGACCCTATCTGCCTGACAATAAACAACTAGCCATGGTGTGGCTCAGTCATCTTAAAAGAAAGCTGGTGAAGGATGACAAGTACAAAGAACACTATGTGAAGTTAATGAATGAAATCATTGAAAGGGGTGAGGCAGAAGAAGTTCATGATCAAGGGAAGGAAGGAGAGATATGGTATATCCCCACCATGGAGTGTACCACCAAAAACCTGACAAACTTCGTGGTTTTGATTGCTCGCCAAGTACAGGGAACTAGCCTGAATGACCATCTTCTGTCAGGCCCAGAGCTGCTGAACAATCTGAATGGTGTACTTCTCAGATTCAGACAGCACCATGTTGCATTGATGTGTGACATAGAAAAGATGTTTCATCAGTTCTATGTGTATGAAGCTGATAGAGACTATCTACGGTTCTTGTGGTGGAAAAATGGCGACTTTAATGCAAAGCCACAGGAGTTCCGCATGAAAGTCCATCTCTTTGGCGCAGCGTCATCGCCAGGATGCGCCAACTACGGACTGAAACAACTTGCTAAGGACAACGAGAGTCAGTTTCCCCATGGCTCATGGTTCATCATGAAAGACTTTTATGTTGACGATGGTGTAGCTAGCATAGAAAACATGGATGATGCTATCCAGCTTGCAAAGGAGGTGCAAAAGCTCTGTGCTATGGGTGGACTCAGACTGCACAAGTTTATGTGTAATGACAGGTCTGTGCTGGAGAGTATACCTCCATCTGAGCGTGCTGCTGAAGTGAAAGCGCTGAACCTGGTCTTCAAGGATGTGACTTTAGAGAGAGCCTTGTGGATCCACTGGCACATTGAATCAGACACTTTCAGATTTTGTGTCTGCCTAAAAGACCAGCCTGCAACACGACATGGTATACTATCTACGGTTGCCCCTTTACGATCCGCTGGGCTTTGTTGCCCTTCCTACTCACCTACTCACTGGAAAAGGGTGCTTCAAGAAATGTGTAGGCACGGCACAGGCTGGGATGATCCTTCCAAGTGAACTGCAACAAATGTAGGAGCACTGGAAGAATGATCTTGCAGATCTAGAGAGAATCACCATACCACACTGCTACGTGCCTCCTGGTTTTGGACAAGTGGTGAGAAAGGAGCTACACATTTCTCTGACGCAAGCACGTGTGGTTATGGCCAGTGTTCATATTTGAGACAACTAAATGAAGATGGAAGTGTTCATTGTGCTCTGGTTATGGGAAAGTCCAGAGTAGCTCCAATCAAAGTCACGACAATCCCTAGGCTAGAGTTGGCAGCCGCTGTCGTGTCAGTGACAGCAAGAAACACTCTGAAGGAGGAGCTTGGTTTGACAGATGCTGTTGAATATTTCTGGACTGATTCAAAGGTGGTCTTGGGATATATCAACAATGAAGCACGTCGTTTTCACACCTTTGTGGGATGGACTGTTTCGCCCGTTTTTCACCAAGCAAGGACGCAAGGTACAAAAGAGATACGGCCTGCTCACCTGCCTTTGCTGTCGAGCTATCCACATTGAAATGTTAGATCAACAGATGCTTTCATTAATGGACTTCGCTGTTTCATTGCTATAGGAGGAGCAGTACGTGACATAAAATGCGACCAAGGATCTAACTTCATTGGAGCTAAAAACAAACTAAAAGAAGCTCTCAAGCAAGTGGATGCTAATCGCCTGGACATTGAATGTTCTTCGTGCCACTCTTTCACCCTCATCAGGTAGGCTGGACGATGCCTCTCTGCGGATGTTCTTTATGAGGCAGCAGCTATTGTGAACAGTCGTCCACTCACAGTTGACAACCTAAATGATCCAGATAGTCCAGAGCCACTAACAGATGCAGATTCATCAGAGAGGATATGTATGCTCGTAAGAGGTGGCGCGTGTTCAGTATCTGGCGGAGCAGTTTTGGGGTCGGTGGAGAAGAGAGTACTCTACAATATTGCTACCAGTCAACGCTGGCATACCCCAAGGAGAAACCTCAAAGTCGGCAACATCGTGATGGAGAAGATACAGGATCTGCCTCGCAATCAGTGGAAGTTGGCTAAAGTTGTAGAGACAGTAAGTGATAAAGATGGACTAGTGAGAAGAGTGAAGATTCGTGTTGGAGATCAGAAGATAGGAAGGAGGACAGCGTTCTGGCAAACCATCCATCGTCGAACGCCCAGTACAGAAGCTGATTCTGCTCCTAGAGACTGTTTGACCACCCCTTCACTCCACAGCCATATCCTTTACAGTATGAAGAGTTTATGGGCATTTTATAGACTCTTTAAAGACACTTTAAAAGGTTAAAGGTCATATTTGTTTAGAAATCATTCGTGCTTTACATCTAATAAGGGATGAAAACCAGTAATGATTTGGTGGGAGTGTAAATGACCTTTAGTATGAGCATATATTTCTATAAATGTGTTGTCTTATGCTTACTTATTAATTTCTGAGCTTTCAGTGAAGGCCAGGTTATTATTCTTTAATTATAGCAGACGTTAAATTTGGGGTTTTTATTTTGAAGGCGTCTCGCTGAAAACGAAAAATCAAAACATCCGGACTTCATTGTGAAAAGTGCATCTGCCTAATATAAGAAAATGAGTTTTATTACTTTTCAAGTGATGTTGACTGTCTAGCTTGAGTTTTGGTGCTTTTGATAGTTCCATAATTTTTATGATGTTTTGGCTATTACATTAGCATTAGCTGACCGATCGTGTCGATCTATATTAAGGCAGACTGGGCCACTTAATTAATTGGTCACTCTGTTATTGCAACAAGATGTGTTTGTGTGTCTTATGTAATCTTTGATAAGGTTAAAACTGCATATAAGGAACGGTTAAAAATGTTAATTTCATGTTAAATAGCATCTTATATACAGCACTCTATTGGAGGTTGTCTTGAGGTTAAAATGGGTTAAAATATAATTTTCCTGATTGTTACTGTAATTATAGCAGTTAAAAAAATCATATTTCATTGAGTAAATCTTGTAAGGCTATTGCTATAAGGAAAAGTAACTTTTGTTTTGTCCTTTCATAGCTCTTACGGTGTGTTCATAATTGAATACAGTCCACAAAATAAAGCAATATGAACAATCAGTTAAAGAGTACGACCATTATTCAGCCGAGGATGCTTACAGACTCGAACTTAAAGCAAGAGGCACGTAAATCTGAACGCAGAGAGAGAGAGAGAGAGAGAGAGACTGTTTTCTCCCATCGACCTTCATCAAATAACTAAAATAATAACAAAAACTTTTTCATCTTAGTCAAGTTAGCTCTTCTTTATTGGATATGATTAATCCGTCTTTATTATCGGGATATGTACCACAGTCCTTTAAAGTAGCTGTAATTAAACCTCTTCTTAAAAAGCCCACTTTAGATCCAGAGGTTTTAGCCAATTACAGGCCAATATCAAACCTTCCTTTCTCTCTAAGATACTTGAGAAAGCTGTAGCTAATCAGCTGTGTGACTTTCTCCATAAGAACAGTTTATTTGAGGATTTTCAGTCAGGATTTAGAGATAGCACAGACACCGCACTAGTCAAAGTTACAAATGACCTCCTAATGGCATCAGACAAAGGACTCATCTCTGTACTTGTCCTGTTAGATCTTAGTGCCGCATTTGACGCCACTGACCATCAAATTCTTTTACAGAGACTGGAACATCAAATTGGCATCAAAGGAACTGCCCTAAGCTGGTTTAAGTCGTATTTCTTATATCGATCACAGTTTGTTCACATCAATGATGAATCCTCCATGCATACCAAAGTTTGTCATGGAGTCCCACAAGGTCTGTACTAGGACCACTTCTATTCAGTTTATATATGCTTCCTCTAGGGAACATTATTAGAATCACTCCATTAATTTTCATTGTTATGCTGACGACACCCAATTATATTTATTGATAAAGCCTGATGAAACCAATCAGTTAACTAAACTCCAAGCATGCAAGGATATAAAAAGTTGGATGACAATTTTCTGATGTGTGAATTCAGACAAAACTGAAGTTTTTGTAATTTACCCAAACACCTCAGAAACTCTCTTTCTAGAGACTTAGTTACTTTAGACAGGATCACCCTGGCCTCCAGCTCCACCGTAAAGAATCTTGGAGTTGTTTTTGATCAGGATTTGTCCTTATTGTCCACATAAACACATTTCGATGACTGCATTCTTCCACTTACATAACATCGCCAAAATCAGACGTGATCGTGTCTCAAGCGGATGCAGAGAAACTAGTCCACGCATTTGTTACTTCTAGGCTGGACTATTATTTTATTATTTTATATTTGTAACTCTTTGTTATCAGGCTGCTCCAATAAGTCTATTAGGACTTTGCAGCTAATTCAGAATGCTGCTGCACGTGTTCTGACAGGAACCAAGATCAGAGATCACATCTCTCCCATTTTGGCTTCCTTGCATTGGCTACCTGTAAAAATCTAGAATAGAATTTAAAATTCTTCTCCTTACATACAAAGCTCTTCATGGTCAGGTACCATCATATCTAAAAGAGCTCATAGTACCTTACTACCCTCTAGAACACTGCACTCTCAGAATGCTGGGTTCCTTGTGGTTCCTATAGTTCTCTTCTGTGGAACAAACTATACCATTCAGGAGGCAGACACGGTCAACACCTTTTTGTGGGCAAGTTTTTCCTCACTTGAACCGAGGGTCTAAGGACAGAGGGTATCACCCTGTACAGATTGTAAAGCTTTCAGAGGCAAATGTACTTTGTGACTTTGACTTGACTTGTGACTTGATTTGATTTGTCCCGAGTCCTGTTCATGATTTTCATGGACCGGATCTCAAGGCGCAGCCAGGGTGAGGAGGGTGTCCAGTTTGGGTACCTCAGGATTGGATCTCTGCTGTTTGCAGACGATGTGGTCTTGTTGACTTCATCAGACTGTTACCTTTTGGTTTGGTGCGGCATCTGCATTACTGTGGACACTGTACTGGACCATTGTGGGGAAGAGGGAGCTAAGCCAAAAGGCAAAGCTCTCAATTGTCGGGATCTCCCAGGAGGAACTGGAATCCGAGACCCGACCCTGGATAATCTGAAGAAAATGGATGCATGGATGATCAAAGTCTCCCAGGTTCATGACTTGACAGTGTTCTTGTTATTAAGATGGATGTGTGATGATGGCATGAAGAATAAAATACATAACTGTATTTATAATAATCTCTAAGACTTTAAGGCAGCAGTAAGTCAGATGTTAAGAATCATCAGCTTCTTGTATTTCCATTTACCCAGAAAACAGGCACAAACTGCCCAAGTGTCATGGAAATTATGCTCATGACTTCCTCAGCACTCTAACTTAATTATTTTTTAATTAAATTCCATTAAACTCTACTACACATCACTGTCAAAGAAAAGTCAGACATTCACAGATTAGAGGTATTTCCAACCTTTATTGAAACAGAACCCTGATATGTACAAATTTAGCAATAAAAAACAAAACATGTTTTAATTCAAGCAAATGGCTTTAGTAACATGTACAACCAGGGACAGCAAATTCTTTTGAAATAAAGGGTCAAGTCATCTGAACACCATGAGGTCCAGTTGTATATTACAGGATGAGAAGCAGAGGACTAAAACAAAACCAACCTGGCCTGGATTGTTCCAGGGAGGCAGAGTTGCATAGAGAAGAGTGTTGCATGTAAAGTGACCTATTAGTCATTAGTCAAACGCCGTGCACTATATCCCAACACCAAAGGAAAGCATCCAGAGGGAGCTACATGGGAAGGGAGCAGAATTTTGAGGGTTTGCTTGAAGATCCAGTGTGTATGATTTAGAGGTTTCCATCGACAGAATGTCAGATATGTTTATTAGTGTGTAATCACCAAAATTTGTGTTAACTTAGAATGAGAGCCTTTTCTATCTACAGAGGGAGCCAGCTAAACTGTCATGTTTCTACAGTAGCCCTGTAGGGCAGGGCCTGTGTTTTTCTCAGGAAAGGTGAGGTCAGGGGGTTGTAATCAGCGACACCACTAGATGTCACTAAATCCCACACACTGGCCCTTTAAATCTCTTGATATTTCATGTACATTCCTCTAAAGTTAATTAAAATAAAAGCTTGTCCTCATATCTTAGACTGAAACACAGCTGATCATGCCGAGCTCGGCTCTACCATTAGCTTATCTCCAGTTCAAGATTATCGTTTCTACCCCACACAATCAAATATTCATACATTAGAGAAACTAAAGGTGAGGAACTGAGGTACGTTTTTCACTGAATTTGAAAAAAAAAAAAAAAGACTAAACATAGAACATTGTGGCCTGTGCTGAGCTAGAGGTGTGTAAACATCTGTCATATCAATGTAAACACAGTCAAGCAGTCATGTCTGTGTGCTGTGTCACTTATTCCAAACCCGTGTGATGCTTCTACAATCCAAGGAAAACTGCACACACCCAACACACACACACACACACACTTACACACACTAATGACATGAAATGAAAAGCTCTTTGAAATCTGACAGGTTGTGTCTCTAACAGGAATGTCTTTGTTGGAAAAATTATAAAATGGCTCAGCAAAGAAGGTGAAAACGTGCAGAAACATGAGGTAGTACAATAAAAATAAAAAATAAAAATCTTTACAGGTCAAAGCTCAGTTCAACATATGACAGACTTTAGGAAACTTTCAGCCTCTGCATTCTGACCTTTGGTTCAGGGCAAAATATAATAATAATAATAATAATAATAATAATAATAATAATAATAATAATAATAATAAAGCGTTACAACACTCAGCCGTGGTCCACTGTACAAATGTTACAAAATGCCTCTAAGCTCGTTATTTTTCACATTCCGCTTTTGACCACAGGCACAATTACACCTCACAAAGGCCTGACTGATTTTTACATTAAGAGTGATTATTTCTCAACAAGAAACAAATACTGTTCATTACATTTCAGAATCTAGAACCCTACACCCTGAACATCATGAAATAACCCAGAATCCAACATAGATGGCACCTGTTCAAACGTCACCTCTTCACTTCCCTTTAACAAGATTTCTCACAACAAATAAATGGTCCACAAAGATGAAAACGCTGATTCATGTCTTATTCCAAATTACCACATGGGAATTTTCCGGGGTTTGTCATTCCTCGCCCATAATTACACTTCAGAAATCGTTCAGAACACATACCCTGAAAAACGGATTTGGAGTGCCAAATCAAAGACAAATATAGCAGCTGATCATGAGCCAAATTTTACCTGATTAGCAATTTCAAGGCACCATAGGTAGAATGAATTGGATTACACTGGGAAAAAGTACAAAGTAAAAGTCAACTTCAGTTCTACTAAATCTGAACTTTACTTTCATAGCTTTGATCAAACACGTCCATGAGAAACTCAAACAATTAGCTGAAAATAATGAACCACGTCTTCCTCTGTGAAAGCTTGTGTGCCTCCGTTACTACAGTTCACTTCAGACTATGTTTGAGCAGTGAGTGGGACCATTTACAACACTGGTGTGAACCTCAGAAAGGCGTCCGTGTGTTAATGATTCACTGCGAGGAAAGGGCAGGTTTGGATGATGTTTTTCTATTTGGTGGCTAATAGTGTTGTTACTGTAAGATTACAGACATTTGACAACCCTTACAGATTCTGCTGTTGTTCATACTCGCTAACTAGCACTTTAAAAGCTTCGACGCATCAGGACATTGACGGCATTGCTGTGAACAGTGAGCAGCACTTAATTTACGGATTATTTTGTACGTGTGCCTCAGTGTAAACCAACAGATGTCTGGAGAAATTTAAACCAACAAGAGAAAAAGGGCAGCTGACACCGTTTTCTGTCATGAGTTGAGCTGAGCTGAGCTGTCAAATCTCACTGAGCGACACGTGGCAATGATGTTTACGACATCACTGCTGTAACAACAGGCAATACACCGACACAAAACAGGTGAAGATGTGACATACAATCCTAACTGTCAGCAAAGACAAACATCTGACACAAGAGAAGACTTCACTGAAGTTTTCGGCAAAATAACAAACTCCACCATGTGACGTGAGAGCTTTGCAGTAGCAGTGTGATCTGAGGTCACAGTGTTTTTATCAAAGTGGCAGACACATGGAGATGATCACGTGAGAACACACGCATATTACCTAAAGCTGCAGCTTAGCTTCAGTTTAGTCAAACACTGCACTGTCCTGGCTGATCTTGGCACAAAGTCACCGTTTCCTGTTTTCTGGTGGCAATTTCTCCAGACCTCTATTCTTTGATGGAGGCATGGCTATGTTGGTTTAATCGAGCTCCCTGCTAAGCAGCAGACATAATGTTTCTTGCTTGATTATAATATTCAGGGCAAGAAGAACATTCTATCAGAACTGTAAACAAGTTCAAAGAAAACTAAATTTCCATTTCAGCATCCAAAATTGTGGACTATCTACTTTCCTTTGCTTCTCCCTCATCTTCAGTCTTCAGATTATAACAGGGAGACTCTCACTGATGTAGCAGCTCCAGGTAGAAACACGAGTCTGCAGAGAAACACAAGAAACAAGTCAATTAACAGGAACCGGTACAAATTGAGACTTTACAGTTTGTCTACATACAGTATGAGGGAGCAGAGAGAAAACAAGCTTGTGACTAAAGTGCTGCTAGTCAAGTCTCACAGTTAGTACAGTGGATGTAAATCATACCTGATTACCAGTGTAATGCACGTAAATCCTTACTGTCCTCTGTAAAGACTTGGTGTCAATAGAAACCAAGCTGGACGTGCTGGGCAGTACACCGATTCAACGATCCATTAGTTATCAACTATTAAATTCAATGAAAGCAAACTATTTATTACCTATTAATCATTTTGTCCAAATTCTTTTATTCAGTTTCTTATGAGAATATTATTCCATTTCCGACAGTAAACTGAGTATGTCTGGGTTGTGGATAAATCAATATGTATATTAGGGGTGCAACGATAAACAAAATTCACAGTTTGGTTTGGTTCGGTTCGATACTTTAGTGTCACGGTTTGATATTTTTTCGATACAAAAAAGAGAAATTTCCATCCTTTTTTTAACTTGTAGTTCATTGAAATTACCAACAATGAAGTACAGCTTTTAAATTAAATTTCAGGGTCAGACTTAATACGAAAACCAAAGTAGTTCTAAACGCCAGATCTGAAGGATGGTGGAGGATGTTCGATTTCAGCGAGCAGTACACGTCATCTTACACAGACCACCTCGAGCGGGCGGAAGCCAGGCACAGAAAAAGCAAAGAGAAGCCAGTGGATTTTCAAAATAAAATACCCCATGCAAACTGCCGGTCGTAAAAACAGACAAAAGCGAAACTAATTAACTACGTAGCATATTTACACCTGTAGAAACATGTTTAGAAGAAGATACACCAGAAAATGGCCAAATCTGAGCAAGTTAACAAAGTCTGGTGGGCTAAATGCTCGCTCAAACGCTACGCCAGAGATGTGTGCAGTGGGGTTTTGGTGTAAGGCGGAGTAGTCGAGCGCAGATCCACTGAGCGTTCAGCACAGAGTGCATTGTCAGAAGTTGATAAAATAAATATAAAATTGCGTATTGTTTGATTTATAGGGCGTACCGAACCGAGACCGAGATCGATGTGCTGAAGCCACACCCACTGTGGAACAGTCAAGCAGCCATTTTAAAGTAACTGAAATGTGTCAGATGAGTTCAGAAAATGACATGACTAACTTTGAAACACTGAGCGAGATGAATTCATCTCCATCTCTCTGCTACGGGTGCAGGGGTATGCTCAGGGTGGTCTCAGGTGTCATCGAGCCACCCTTAAGGACCGCCCACAAAATCCTGGACTGAAAACTGGTGAAAAACTGTTTGAACCTCTGAACGATTTTACTGAAATGTGGAGTTAAAGTCTTTACGTCTTAAAAAGAAATTGAAAGAAATATCAGAATTGTCTTTACATGGACTTTAACTGCTTAAATGCTTAGCCACTGTGCCTTTGTATGCATGTGTGTTAGTGGCAGTATGAGTGATTGATTGTATTGTTTTTAAAGGATCACCATGGAAAGAAACTTTGTGATAGCACTATCTTATTTTAATCACTAAGTAAATTCACTGGACCATCATGAGGCAATAACACCAGAGTTTAGTGATCCTGTGGCTTCTTCCTGCAGCACCAAACTCAGGACAAATTTAACAAGAAATGGGGAGCAATGCACACTGAAGCCTGTATTAGCTGTAGGTTGTCTTAACGTTTCATCTTTGTCACTCATGTGTTTCCGTTCAGACATCATAGTGCAGCTCCCGTGATAGATGTTTATTTGATAACAGAACATCTGTCAGCAGCTCTCTTATAAACAAACTGTGTTTTCCTTGAGGAGAACCCCCCTGGAGGATTTTACCCAGCAGCCAGCTGCCTAACACAACCTGTGTGTGTGTGTGTGTGTGGCATGGAGACAGCTGCAGAGACGTTATTAATGTATTATTCTATCAAACTGAATTTGAAACACTGAGTCATACTGTGCAGAGAAACACAGAGACATGCTGAGTCAGTGCAGCACTGCTGCAGCACATTGTGTCTGAGTCTTTTATAGCAATGCCCACTGCAGAGTGCCCTCCTGCTACACACACGTAAGACAGATGATAAGACAGTCTGTCTTTCTGCTAAGTGATTATTGGACACTGGAAACTGCAGCAACAGTGAGCAAAGCCGACGTGACACAAAGCAGTGACGTCATTTATTCAGCTCGGTGTAAGTGCAGTCTGCGGTGTGGTGGACAAACCATCAGGATGTTTTTACTGAGGTCACAGGCCTGCTGTCAATCACACCAACAGGTCAGCTGACTCCAGGGCTCCACTAACACTTCCAAATATTCTGGGAGGTCGTGCACCCTCCTGACATCGGCACAGTTAATATGTCTGACAGCGTGTCCGCCTGTAAACCGCTGTGTTGAGGATAATCCATTGTGCGGCAGCAAAGAGCCGGAGCCACTGGTGAATCCTGCAGCACAAACAGGCCTTTGTTAAATGGGACCTGCAGCACCGTGTGAGGGCACTGCTGTGTTTTAAAGATATGCAGCCGCTCGGCTCGTCACGGATACAGTTTGTGCCAACGTTACATAACTGACTTACAGAGGTTCAGGCGGGGATTTAGAGCTTTAGCTTGCGGCTCCCAGACAACACGTTTTAATGGCCTGAGCTGATCATTTCATATAACATGGGAATTTGACAGATTCAGGTGCCAATTGATCTGAAATTCAAAACCAGAAGAATTTATCAGCTTAAATTACTTATCACAGCTCCTGATTTGATGTGATCAGTTCAAGAGAATATATTTTGAAACAGAAACAGTCTGACTGTACAGCGATGTCTCCCCTCATTAAGAATCACTGGCTGAGTACAGACACCATCTTACAGACAACACAAACCTGACAGACACATTGATTTTGGGCTTTTTTAAAGTTATTCACAGAAGTGAAGAGAAACATGATGTGACTAGGGTTTGCAAAATTCTAGGAATTTTCAAAGATGGAAACTTTCCATGGGAATTAACAGGAATTTATGGGAATAAACCGGGAATTTAGAAAATTGAAGGTATCCCTTATCAGGGATATAGTTGATGAAAATATATTTTGGCATAATCTTGACTAAAACAACCAGATATTATGCAGGTACAATATCTGCTATTCTTCAATCACATGCACTTACTGCAGGGCTATTGAGGCCACAACCCCTACCTGCACAGGTGATTTCTGTACCTGGACCACACAGCCCAGAGCACACAGAGACTATTGAAGACACACATTTGAGCTTTGTAGACTACATAATATTGTTCAATAAAATAATTATAAATATAAAATTATTATTATAAAATAATATATTTTTGGATTATTTTGCATGGATGTCTGCTTTCGAGGACTGCATTCTTCCACTTACGTAACATCGCAAAAATCAGACGCATCGTGTCTCAAGCGGATGCAGAAAAACTAGTCCACACATTTGTTACTTCTAGGCTGGACTATTGTAACTCTTTGTTATCAGGCTGCTCCAATAAGTCTCTTAGGACTTTGCAGCTAATTCAGAATGCTGCTGCACGTGTTCTGACAGGAACCAAGATCAGAGATCACATCTCTCCCATTCTGGCTTCCTTGCACTGGCTACCTGTTAAATCTAGAATAGAATTTAAAATTCTTCTCCTTACATACAAAGCTCTTCATGATCAGGCACCATCATATCTAAAAGAGCTCATAGTACTTACTACCCCTCTAGAACACTGCGCTCTCAGGATGCTGGGTTCCTTGTGGTTCCTATAGTCTCCAAAAGTAGATTGGGAGCCAGAGCTTTCAGCTATCTGCTGCTGTGCATCTGTGTCTCTCTATCTCTATCACAGGTTCCACTGCTACTGTAATCATTTTATCATTCATTGTAATTCATTGTCATTTTATCATTCATTGTAATTGTACAATATGTTTGTGTTGACTTGTTCTGTACACGTGACATCTATTGCACGTCTGTCCGTCCTGGGAGAGGGATCCCTCCTCTGTGGCTCTTCCTGAGGTTTCTTCCACCTTTTTTCCCTGTTAAAAGGGTTTTTTGTGGGCAAGTTTTTCTCACTCGAACCGAGGGTCTAAGGACAGAGGGTGTCACTCCCTGTACAGATTGTAAAGCCCTCAGAGGAAAAATGTGTTTTGTGAATTTGGGCTATACAAATAAAATCTGATTTGATTTGATTTATGACAAAACAAAATGTTTATACTTATGATTGGATATGATACAGTTTGTTTACATTACCCCCCAATTTCCAATTAATTCCCATGGAGTTTCTGATTTGGAATATTTCTGAAAATTCCCCAGCTTAGCTTCCAATGTACAGTTTCCAGAAATTTACCGGAAAGTTTAGGCCCCCTTGTAACCCTAGATGTGACTGTGTTATATCTGTTCTAAGTGTCACTGCGTCAAGTCATCATAGTCATAAATTCTTGCCACGACTTTACTGGGAGACAGGGCGGACTACATGTTGGTCTCCAATTAGAGCTCGTAGTCTTTGATGGCCTGCGTGCTGTCATCAGGAAAGAGATGGTAGAGACTGACTTGAATCTACTTTAATCTTTTAGAATCCATAATCAATTTGTAGGTTTACTTTTTAGCAATTACTCACAACTATCTGAAATCATTTGTTTGCTGAGAGGGCAGAAACACAACAACACCCTGCTGCTCTTCCTGTACTGCAAGAACACACTCTACAATCAATGTGTAAGAGTTCCGCTTCTTTACTCCAATAAGCTTTGACCGAGTACATTCCTCATGTTACTTACAGAATTAATGTCATTCAACTACACCTGATTCATCTGCTGCCAGCATTTCTCTGTCATTTGGTGAGAGTGACAGTCACATTGGCTGTAGTCTGCTAATGTTACCTGAAATGTATCATGTGAATACATTCACCTATTAAAGCTCACTGACCGCACTAACAAGATAAATATCTACTTCTGTGTTTGGTGAACATGCAGGGAGCTGTTTGGGGGATGGAGAGAAGTTTCAGCAGAGTGACGGCAGAAAGCAGAGCAGGAGAGGGGAGGTCAGCTGGGACGTTTCCTACCCTCGCCCCCCACTCACATAACATGCACTCCTCCCCATCCCCCTACAAGAGCAAGGCACATGACAAAGGAGCAAACAAAAGGCAAAAACGCACGACACCACGTCTTTCACACATACAACAAGGTGATTCTGGTAGCTCAGTTAAGGAACAAGCAGCTCACCATCGTATGTGGTAACATGAACTATCAAAACACCAGCAGGAGCCTGCACATGCTCACTCAGCCTCTTTCAAACACAGGCTGATAGATCTGTGCTCAGAGGGGAGGCTTAGATTGTATAAAGGGTGTCCTGGTTAAGTCTAGCACAACAAACACACACACACACGCACTCGCTTATCCAGACAAGATGACTGACAGTACAAGAGCACACACACTGAGTGTTGTTACTAAATATGTGCCCTGGGCTAGACACTAACAGCAACCCCACCTTCAAGTAAACTCCATGGAACATGTCACAACACCTCTCTTTGACATTTACTGCATCTGCCTGTGTCTATCCTTTTTCCAACCTACTTTAAACCACGCCCACTAGCTAGAAGCTGCGTTCCCATGGAAACCACTCTCACACACGTCCCATAAAACATGACAGCTCAATGATGATAAAAATGTGACAGCAATTGAAGCATGGAGGTCTTCTAAATATTCAACAAAGCAACAGAGGAACGTCTGAAAGCAACAACAGACTGATTTTAAAAGTTCAAATTTCATGTTGTTCCACGATTTCACGATGTTACTGAAATGTGGAGTTAGAGGTTCAAACAGTTTTTCACCAGTTTTCAGTCCAGGATTTTGTGGGCGGTCCTTAAAGAGTGGCTCGATGACACGCTGAGGCCACCCTGAGCATACCCTTGCACCCCTAGCAGAGAGACAGAGTTAGTCATGTCATTTTCTGAACTCATCTGACACGTTTCAGTCACTTCAAAATGGCTGCTTGACTGCTCTCGAGAGGGCGTGGCTTCAGAGCATTCAGCACACACGCTCCCACAGTCCTGGAGCTGAGAATTAATTAATTTTTTACCTGATTTTAAACACCTAATTTCAGAAACTTGTTGATATTTTTAATCATTCAAATTTGGTTGGGTGGTCTGACAAACTCAGAACACATTTATTCTGACTTTAAATATCATAAGTGGTGATGCTGCTTTATGCATTAGCTGATAAAGCAGGGTACCTATAATGCACAGTCTGTCTGTAAAACACGATGACTTACGATTCAGCTCAAAACTCTTGTAAATTGGGTATAAACCCTGTTGACAAGCAATCAAAACAAAATTTCAACTTTTATCAGCACTTCCACAGAACATACAGTTCATTCATGAAGTGCCTTCTGGAGTATGCTGGAACAATGACAGACAGATGTGCAGGCCTGAACAGACCTGAAGACAAAGATTGTGACATGAATGTGGAGCATTTAAACTACTAAGAATTGTTACTTTCGCTATTATTAATGTCACATTAGTCCCTGAGAACTAAAAACTACTGCAGGACACTGCCCCACACACAGACACACACGACTTTAACCTGAATATAGTTGTGTTCTTGATAACATTCAAAAGGTGACCTAACCCCTTAACAGGCTAATGGCATAGTCACTACATGTCAGCCACTGTTGTCCGCACAATAAGTTAGACGATGTGTAGTACATGGTACCTGTAGTGTAAAAAGGTTGAGAGCCTCTGTTCTAGAACATAAAGAAATGTTTTCTGCATTTGAAATACTGCCTGTATTTCCACACATGTAGATGGCTGGAGGAGAGTGTCAGTGTTCCAGGAATACAAGAACTATGTTGGTGGTACTTGTTGAACTTCAGTAATACTTTCAAATAGATTTATAGATGTTTGAACGAGAAACTGCAGTCATTAGAGAGAGTGAGTTCTAGTTTGACTGAATAATGTCTGAGAAGAAGTGGAAGTCTGATACAGATCGTATCAGTCACATGCTGAAGAGCCACGTTTAAAGAGAGTGAGATGTAATAATCAGGTTTATGTGATGAAGAACAAAGATGAAGATAGTCATTTCCACAATAATCTAGCGATGAGTACCTGTAAAACTGCTCTGGTTGAGGGTCATGCAGCACACATAACCTGGTCCATTCTGGCCTGTAGCTCGAAAGCATTTGGCCGGTCCTGAGGGTTGACAGCGAGCATGTCCTGCAGCAGCCTCACTCCAACAGACATGCATGACCTGCGTTTCTGTGGGATGTTCAATACCATCTTTGGATTCTCTAGAAGCGCCTCACCCACCGGCACAATGTCTGTTCCTTGTCTCACATATGTACCCAGCAGCTCCCGCTTGGACTCAGCGTCAATGAAGGTAATTCTCTCCAACATGGCCCAGATGATGATACCCAGGGCAAATATGTCAGCCTTAGCCGTGTAGTGGCCCTCCCACACCTCGGGAGCCATATAGAAGTCTGATCCACATGCGGATGACAACCAGAACTTGTTGACATTGACATTTTTGTTCTTGTCTTCTCCTTCTTTGCCCTCACTGGTGTTTCCTAAACCTGCACAAACTTTACTCAGGCCAAAGTCGCCACCTTGAGAACTGGAGTTCCTGACTTCTCGGAGATGAGGATGTTGTCAGGTTTGAGGTCTCTGTGGACAATGTTGTTTTCGTGCAGGAAAGCAACGGCACTGGTGAGCTGCAGCATGAAGCTGTTGTTGGTTTGTGAGTCGGGCGCCGAGACAGGATGAACTGGTTCAGGTCACCGCCTTCACAGAACTCCATGACGAACCAGAGGTAACAAGGCTCCTCTGGAGGACCGAGCACTCTCTCACCTGCAACAGATGCACACCAGTCATTCACACAGGGATGCAATGACACACACTAATCCGAGTAATTACATGTGTAAAGAACGAAACATGTCTTAATAAAAGTTTGATAGTTTGGACATGTCTTTGGGAACGTACATCAGGCAACTAGCCACAGATTATTAGATTTATTTTGTGGCTAACTGTTGTGTATGAACCAGCCTCAATCGAAACTATCTGAGCGACTCCGATCTCACTGGATGTGTCCTGCCGTAGTTTATCAGTGTGTGTCATGTGTGGATGGTGTCTAATTGAATTTCAACAGGCTGCGACTTTTTGGACCTACTTCAGGGCGTCTCTTACCGTGCTTCGTCGAGCAATTGAAATTTTCAGCCGAAACAGAACATTAGACTGAATGTTAGACTTAAGAATCCATCATTAATGACCCACTGAAGGCCAAACAATTGAGAGCTGTATCCATTATTCATAGGCCGCCTACTTATGTTGCTGGAACCATTCCATGCAGGTCATTAACTGGGATGCATATTTCAAATAACTCTGACCAGTTCAAGTACCGGCACTATGAAGGAAATAGAACTGGACTCTCACTGGTGGTTTGGAGTGATAGAGGTGATAAATCATTCTTTCTTTTCACCATGATGTGATTTATCATAAGGACAGTCAACCCTGCACTGCATAAGCACAATGAAACCATATGCTGACGTCAGGGATTCGGTAAAAGTGCAATGATTGACAAAGGAACGTGCAAAATACCTCTGTGACTATGGCCAACACAGCGGACTCCATTTTAGTGAGTCTGAGCCTCGGGAGCTCTCTCACAAAATCTACCCATCCCCCAGCGACTCTGTCATGGCGACAGCAACAATCCTGCTCAAATGGAAATTTCGTAACACAAAGCTAGCCTTACAAACATCCATTTTTATTCTAGAGGGAGTGAAATGCAGCTACATGTCAACAAGATAAATGACAACACAAGGCAAACCCACCTAAACTAAACATCCTCTTCTGGGTGAGAATCAAATGACCAGTATGATGTAACCGTGTCACCCAAACTGTTAGCTGAGCCTAATGCTCAGTTATTTAAAAAGACACAAGCATGGCCATTCACAGTAAACCAGAGGACCTCCCCCTGCTTTGGAGAAAAAATCCAAGCTACATTAAAAATCTTGCAATTTAATATTAGCTTAGCTAAATCGAACGATCCTAAACACTAACCACTACAACAAAGCAGTTTCTTAAATGTTAAATGGCTGTTTTCCAGTTCGGCATTAATTCAAATCAAATAGCAGCACTTGTTTCTTTCTTATCTCTGAAGTGTGTTGAAGTGACTCAGCTCAAACAGCTAACAGGAGAGAGCTAAAGAGCCTCAACCTTTGAGTGACGTCTCCACCAGACGCAGGTACTGTTTGGACCGTTTATTCCCGTGACTCATTTTCTGGGCCATGCCGTTCCTCTGCAACACGCACTCCTCCAGCTGCACCACATTTTGGTGCCGTTTCTCCAGACTCGCCAGCGCCCAGAACTCCTGCAGCGCGAGCTCACATTTTCCGGTGCGTCGCAACGCAGTTTCTTCACCGCAACTTTAGCCCCGGACCTCCGGGCCACCGCCTCGTACACCACGCCGTATGTACCTTCCCACCTCCCGCAGCAGGCTGGCGGGGCGCCATGACCTTCAGCTCCAGGTTGTCCTTCTTGAAGGAGCCGGTGTCCCCTTCATGTCATGTTCGTCTTCCGTGTTCCCCACGCTGAGACACCGCAGCACATTGGACTCGTCAGCTCGCGCTCCGGTTTGTTGTCCGCAGCTGGCTCGCGCGCTCCTCGTGCGTCTCCGCCAGTTGTCACCACCAACTGTATCCATACGTCTCCGGGACTCCTTCACGACTGAAACATTAAATAACAAAGTGTCCACATGTTGTCAGCGTCAGCAGCGTCCACGCGACTCCTCACTGTGCTTTATTTGAATGGAGAAAACAGGAAGAAAGCGGCTCTGCACTGTGTGCTGAGAGGGGAGGCGAGGAAGCTGAGTAAAGAGTCCTACAGCATATAAGGAAGTTCCTGTCAAGACCTTCAAAATAAAGCCTGAACGTTAAATGCGGTTCTTACACTTACAGGCCAAAATGCAGGACTTATGAATTTCAATAGATAGATAGATAGATAGATAGATAGATAGATATCCCGAAGGAAATTCAAGTTTTTTTCTCTTTTTTTAGACAGATTGCAATTGCATTTCCATCCATTTCCATCCAAAAAATACACACTTCCGACCTATTTCGACCTCTACGCAGCCGCTTGACGCCTCTCAGGGGACTGGTTGCAGAGTTCAGGCGATGTACCATTGCAAAAGAACACGGGGTACCAAAATCCCGGTGAAAAAACAAACACACTTCAGCACTTTATTCATTTAATAAATGTAACGTACACATTGTTGCGTCTCACTCAAACGTCAATCCGAGCTAAATCACACAAACATTGACGTCATACAGAACGACATTTTAATTTACACGTGGAATAAAGGTCAGCTGTCGTTTGAATATTTCTAATATAATGTGCATAATACTCAGTTCAATGACTTGGAGACGTATTCGTCGTTTTACAGTACTTTATTTGTAATTTCCACCCCCGCCATTTTTCCACGGATGGTTTCTCCCATTCAGCTCCGTCCAGCATGGAGGTTCACGTGCGCGCGTCCTCACCCGCGAGGGCACGTGTCGGAGCACGCTGCCTGAAGAGGCTGCGGATCTCTGATGACGTCTGAGGTCAAAATAGACAGTTTAGATCAAATTAATCATTATTTTAACCACAAACGCGGCAAGTTGATTTAACCAACCAAACAAACAACATAACCAAATAACCAAACAAAATATATTTATGGGATAATATATCATTTTATGTATTGTTTTTTTCATGCATTAATTAGGATGAACTATTTGACCTTTGCAATTGATGTCTCAATTGTGCAGATTAATTCAGTTGGGACAAATGGACATTGTTTAATGCAATTTTATGTATTTTATTGACACAGTTTTGTTCAATTCTCTGATTTCATACATCATATTACTCTGAAACTGAGTTGTTGTTGTTGTTTTTTTTCCAGGTATGTAGGAATTTCCATCTCCATCCATCCATTCACTGCTTATCAGTTTTTTCATTTACTCAGTAAATATTCTTATGGTGACTAACTTATATCATAAGAAAATATTTGTTGACAGATATACTATGATGGAGTGGATGTAACTCCATTGCTCAGTTTACTTTATTAGAACACATTAAAACTTTAAGTCTCACATGGTGTTTCATGAAACTACCTAAAGCTTCTCTTATAGCCTCTGTCTTGGATTAAGGTGTTTTATCAAAGCCCTGCATGCACAAACTGTACTGCTCCAAGATGGAGCATAATAAGGACAGGCCTTTGACACAGCTTACAGCAGAGTGAAGCTGTTAGTCTCAGGAAGTGGATAAGTATTTTTGTGCTCTGAGGTTAGAACAGCCTTATAATTTGTTTGTCAATTCCATAAAGTACAAATAGTCAGCTGGATTTCAGGTTGAATGACAGAATACAGTCTTTGTCCTGCGCTGACATCATCCCTTATGAAACCAAATTTATGATGGCCACAGATGACTTCATCGGTCTGCTGTTGCCCTGGTGAGAGAATGTCTGGGATGTAATGTTTATTAGTCCATCCTCCACATGAATCTCTTCCCTTCGGAAGCACCAACAGTGCTTGGACTAGAAGGAGAAAAAACAGGCTGTGCTGTAAAGGTTAAAGCTTCATGTTAAATTAAAATGTCATATCAACAGAGCATTGGCTCCTTCTTAAAACCAAACAGCCAATAACTGCAAAAAGAACCGAATAAGTATAAAAAGTATAAAAGATATTATATTAAATATATATATTAGAAATATGTGTGTGTGTGTGTACAAAGAGCTCATTCCCCTACAGGTAGTATCAAAAGGCCCCCTTGTGCTCATTATCAGAACTACATTATATATGCCATACACTGAATGACACTGAGGAGTACACTGAATTATATTTTGCATAGAGAGTAGATCTCTTTCAGCCTCAGGCCGGTTACCCTGTATTCATTTGAAATGTAGACAGAGTACTGGAGATATGTTCATATCCATATAGAGTGTGTTAAATATGTGTTTAAGAAAAATTGTGGTTAAATTGGTTCAGTAGAGGCCGAGTTATGCTGACTTTAAATCCTTTGAGTGAGTCGAGCTCTGAAACTCTGGTCCCTAAACTCCCCATAATGCAATTGGATACTGTGAATTGACTTGTCCAAAGCAGCTTACAGCAGGGCAGACAACGGCACACACATTTCTAAAAATATGACACAGGGTGTTTGTGTATGCAAATGTGTTGTTTTCTCTTTAGAAAACTTGTTCAGAGCCTCATACAACTGTTTTCAGCCTCCTGAGGCTTTACCTGATTCACCTGTTCCAACATTCAACTATAAAAGCATTAAGATGTTATGTTTATGTTGAACATGGATGTGTCTGAAACTGATCAGCTCTAAATTGTCTCTTATCTCTCTGGCCATCAGACAGAGCAGACGAGTGATGTGAAACGACACCTAATAGGCTGTTCACTGTGAAGAGCACTTACAGAATGACAGATTTCATAAAATAGTTTTGTTGTTCATTCCGACCTGAAGCTGATGGTAGACTGTCTGTAGCTGTGAGAGCCAGTTTTCTGTAGCTCACCTTGGAACCTTGGCAGATGTTGGTTGGAATGACTTGGCGGGCATACATATCTCCCACTAGTTTGTTAGGTAAAATTGATGTTGCCGCATTTTTCTTTACAGAAGTCATTTTACATCTTATATTTGGGATGACAGTCTCTGTTTCACTTGTCTGTTTTAGAAGATAGATAATCAACTAGCTTTCAATATTTCATATTTACACTGAAAAAACAAAACACTCAACATGAATACATCACTTTTAATATCTTCATACATTTGCACACACATTTAGGCTACTAAAATCATTGAATGTAGTAAGACTTAACAAATGAAGATTACTGAACATTTCACAAAATACAACTTCTTTATGGATAATTATGTAGCCAAAACTAACCTAAACATTTACAGGTATCAAAAACAATAAGAAGAGGTAAAACATCAAAATCTGCACAAATATCAGCTGTACAATGTAAAGGAATGCCGACTCATTTATCAGTGGACAGGAGCAATTCATCATTGGAACAATTCTCTACATTTGAACTAAACTTAAAAATATATTAAAAGATCAATAGCAAGAGCTGAACTCTGTCTTTTGTCAGCTGTCCACAGTTAAGTTATTGTAACCTACAACATTTCATAAAAATATTTAAAATGAAAAATACAAAAACAAAAACAAATCGAAGTGTTCAGACTTTGAACCTGAAGGTTTGCATTAACATGAGCACATCTTTTGGTCAAATTCCATACACAGTTGTAGGATTTCCTATTTACAGGTGCTTCCATGTTCAAGAGAAGTGACAAAAACAAGTGTGTCAAATACAATATCAAAAATCTGCTATAAAACTGTAAAAATTACATAAAAATACCGGGAAAATATAGAAAAAGCAATATTTATATACACATTTCATGAAGTCATACTCTGATATGCTGCTTGTCTGAGTGTCTTCAAAATGATAGAGATCAGTTGGCACACACTGTAATCTTGTCTGCATCTGTCACTGCATTGTGAAGCTTGTAGTGTTGCAGGAGCTCCCTCCAGGATCCACCGCAGCTGAGCAGCTCTAAGTCTCCTTTGAGAGGACAAAAACATTTGAGTTTTAGAGCTACATAAACACTTTGAACCATAAAGGATACTACAGGTGAATACATTTTGCTACCTTCAGTGAAATCTACTAGACAAAGTAAAACAAACACCTAAATGTGTCTGAAAGACTGAAAGAAGACCCTAACCCAAGTCACCAAAATCTCAAAAATAAGAGAGGAGCTGCAGTATCCTACCAATGATGCACAGTCCCTCCTTGGCTCTGGTAATGCCCACATTTATCTGGTTGGGATCGCCCACGAAGCCCAGATGTTTGGACAGCCAACCGCCATCGGGTTCTCTCACAATCTTCTCACTTGGCAGAGAGCACACTGTAGATATGATGACGTAACTCCATTCACTTCCTAGAATACAAAATGTTACATTAAAAAGTTAAAATACTGGTTACATGTCAGAGTTGAGTGGAGAAGTAATTCCAAAGTCAGCTGGGATAGGCTCCAGCCTACATGGTTACAGATAATGGATGGATGGATGATAATTTTACTTTGGAATATTCATTGTGGTACTTAAGTTACTTAAGCTACACTGTTACCTTGGCTTTTGGTGATTGTGGTAACGGTGATTTGCTCCAGCTTCTTCCTCTTCAGCGCCTCTTTGATCTCTGATACTTGGGCATTATAGGGTGACAGAATCACAATACTTTTCTGTTCAATTTTGGCACTCTTCACCAGCTTTTCAGCAATGGCAGTCTGCAAAAGAACCAAACCAAAACAGTGTATTGTAGTAAAGCATTAATAAACAATGTCACAGACCTCTATTAGGATAATTCTTTAGTAATTTTTCTTCCTATATTTTTATATTATATTACTGTTCTAAATCAGCAAGGAAATGCATGTGTGCCCAATGTAGTACCACTTTGTTTTTCTCTTCCTGGTTTGCTTTAGAGTTCTCATTGCCCTTGGCTGTGTTGACAACCAGTCTGACGGTCTCTCCTTTGATGTCCCCAAAACGATTGGCATTGTCTTGTCACCAACGCGAAGGACACTTTCGGCTGCTCCACCCCAGTTTTCAGCATCCCCTCGTAATATGCATTTGATGGGAACTTGCATATGTCCTCATGCTATGAATGTACAACATTGGCAGTTGATTACAGCTGAAGCACGATATTTACAATACTAAACACAGACACATGGTCTTACAATATTGCTATGGTAATAGCAAATATACTATATAATATGCATGATACACACCAAATATGTATATACAGTGTGTATTTAATGTCCTTACCATTCTGTACTGGGTGTCCAGCATCACTGCCCTCTTCTTGTGCATTATATGGTAGCGTTCAAACAGAGACTTGCCCATCCCCAACTTCCTTACACGCACATTCTTCACAATTGGTCGTAACTGTTTGTGGTCACCGATCAAAACAATCTGAAAGTTGCATGGTAAGACAGGTAAGACTTTGTGAATAACTCTAAAATTCAGAGTGACTAAGCAATGGTGCCAACAGTGGCCCAAACCCCTGTAATTTAAAGACAACCAGGTGTCAAACTAAACAGTCAGACGAGGGTGAGTACGTGGCTGTTTTCCAAAATGGAAAGGCTCAATCACATTGAGGGCAAGAATGTGCTTAACAAATCTTGTGTACAAGTTGAAAGTTGGAGGCACAGGAGGACAGATCAGGAGGTCATGATAATAGAAGGATCTAGCCAGTAGTTTTTGAGGTTTATTGCTATGAACCAAACTATTGAGGGGAATGTAATTTGACCTGACAGATGGACTAGAGAAACAACTAAGGCAATTATACTTAGAAATGACCTTTGGAGAATAATGAATTTCCATGTCAAACAGGACAATCAGCGAGTAGTTGTAGTTGTTGTCATCCGGTGTTACAATACATAATATGAAATAATATCATTGCATGTTTGATAAGGATTAGACTAAAGAAAAAGGATATCTGGACATTAAAAAAATGTAAATTCAGCAGTATTTTCATGAATCAAAGTACAAAGAAAGCAGCATTGATCATGATTAAGGACGACGTTGTTAAATAGAAAACTCACCTTTTCTGGGTGGTTGTTGCAGACTAATGGAATCAGGGCCTGGGGTTCAGTGGCCATTGCACATTCATCAATGAGGATCTGACGTGCGCTGACCGTCTTAGTTAAACTCGGGGTGGAAGACTGTGTACATGTACACAGTATGATGTCATGCCGTTCAAGCTCATATGTCCGAGCATCTCTGAGAAGTTTTTTATATCTAGGAGGAACAATCCACACAGTTAGAGCTTCAAATTCTTTTTTTATGCTTTCCCTTTTCTGTGGGACCTTCTAGGACGTCTCACATCTAGTGGATGAGACAGTCTTGAACAGGGCTAGGTGGGACACTACAAAACTGACTGACTGTCAGTTTCTGTGTACTTGTTACTGAAAAGAGCAGTGGTATCTAGGGGTGTAGTTGTTGATTGCAACCCCATCACCTCACCCTCCCCTTCCTGGAGTGAAAGAGAAACTACACGGGCCGCAAAAACCCATTTAAGTCCCTGGAGCAAATGTTTAATTTGACTGGGCTACTGTAGAAACATGAAGCATCAGAAAACCAATGAGGAGGCTGTTTTTTAAAGTGTGTCATGGAGGCAACTTTTCAGCTATTGGTTGATTGACATTATAGATCGACTTTACATGTCTTGCTTGCAATTCAGTGGCCAGGCTCACTTATGGGTGTTCAGCTGAGATGTATACTCTGTATTCTCAGTAAGCATCTATTGTTTTTCCAATCTACTCACGTGGGATAGAGATAGAGTAGAACGGAAAATTGCAATATGGAGCACTGAATTTGATGAATGTAGTGTTTATCAGACCACAGATAAGACAAGAATTACGTTGGAAAAACCATCAATCAATGTGGACACATAAAAATTTGCTCTCAGTACAGTTGACATGAAGAGAAAAATTAGCTATAGAGACCAAAACTGTTTTTTGTACCAGGCTGTAAACGTACAGACTTATGGAGATTGACTCATTCTGGAGCCAGCCTCAAGTCTTTGGTACTTTTTGCTTTGTTTGCTTCACTTCACAGCCACTGTGGCTGCTGCTTGACAAAAGACAATTTTGACTGATAGAGAGCTTTACTTTTTGCTGAAGTAAACACTAACTTAGCTAATTGAGTTGATGGCAGCTATAACCAGCAATGGATGCACAGCCGCTATACATGGCTGACTGCCTCAGTCAGGCACCACCAGCAAGTAAAATACAAGGCATGTAAAATACTGTATATGCACTATGATGTCTATCAACCAGTAGGTGAATAGTTGACCCTCCTTTGCATAATTAAGCAGAAATGCATAAAGAGACATTAAAGGAAAATATATAGGAGTATTTATGTTGTTAACTTTATGTATCTATAAAGTTTGAGGACATAAACATGAGGAAATGCAAAGGGAAAATAATACATAAATAAATGTAACAATGAATAAATTAATTAAAAAACAAAAATTACTATTTTATTCATTCAAATTCATTTAAAATTCATGAATTCATTGAGCCATTCATTTTTGATTTTAGCAGTTTTGGACACTGATGCAAGTTTGTCCAATAAATTGACAAAAATCACTCTCAATCACTACCCTGATCTGTCTATATTTTCTCTTCTGTTATTTTCTGGGCATCAACATTAGGGCAATGCACTGGGTGAGAGTTCAGGACACTATAAAAACGTAGCAACCAGTTTACAGTGCTGTCTCCATCTCTCTCCGCTGCCCTCTATCTGTGTCATGGATGTATAAAAAGCTGCAGGTCTGTCTGACAGTGTGGCTTCTTCCCGCAGAGTTGTGCGGAGGTGTGACCGTGTTTACTTATGCTTTAGAAAAGTAACAATCAGAAATGTTCTTTAATGTGAAGGCATATGCTGACATGCAGCAAGGTTTTTTATGGACAAGTTTTTCCTCACTCAAACCGAGGGTCTAAGGACAGAGGGTGTCACTCCCTGTACAGATTGTAAAGCCTTCAGAGGCAAAATGTGTTTTGTGAATTTGGGCTACACAAATAAAACTTGATTTGATAACTGTGTGACACTGAAAGCTTGTCTCATTACACAGTAAAAGCTCATCTTACATTGACATTTTCAAACAACCCTTGTCAGGAAGAAGGTTTCCATTGTGTGATGTGTGATAGTGAAGAATAGGTCAGAAAGCAAGAACTGAAAACAATTTACTTAATCTGAACTTACACTTTCACCTCATCAGCAGTCAGCGCCTCTATTTTCTCAAGTTCTGGTTGAGTGTGTCGGAGCTTTTCTATTTCTTCAAGGGCAAGTTGAATATGTTGGACCTCTTCTTCTTCCTCAAGACCAAATTGAATGCATCGGAGCTCTTCTATTTCCTCCAGAACAAGTTGAATGGGTCGGAGCTCTTCTTTTTCCTTAAGATCAAGTTGAACGCGTAGGAGCTGTACTTTTTTCTCAATTTCAAGTTTTACTTCTTTCTTCTTTTGTGCAAGTTCAATGCGTCGGTCAAAATCTTTTATTTGACTTGAAAAAGGATTTTGATCCTCTCGCATGCGGTGATGCAGAGTGATGCTCCTAAAACCATGTAAAATATGTTAGTGTTTGTTAATTAAGGAATGATTTCAGAGTCTCATCAGCTCGTATGAGTACAATACCTGAGCTCTGGTTTGGAACGCTCTTGGCGGAGACTTCTCTGGGAAAACTGAAGGGTGCAGTCTGGATACGGGTAATCAAGCATCTCCACTTGTTGGCTGTAGACCCTGAGGGGCTTTATACTGTTCCCTAACTTAGCAGGTACTCTGTGTTACAAAAGTAAAATATACACAAATCCACAAAGATTAAAGTAGCAGAAAGAAATGCAGTTGACATTTCAGCAAAGAAACAAAGCAACTTACCTGCAACAACATCAACAGACTTGTTGGATGGACCGCAGTAGAGAATAACTTCTTTCTTGTTCTTATCCTTTGGGTCACATACTTTCCTTGGGTTCTTCGAGTTCAGCTCCAAGAAATGAGACACAATGTACACACCTACTATCGTCTTTCCAGTTCCTAAGAAATAAATGGGGGAAATTGTTTAAGTCTTTGTAGAACATATGAAGAATCAGGCTGAATGTTTCAGCTCTTACCAGGAGGTCCCTGTATAAGTGTGAAGCTATTATTTAGAGCTTTTCCACAGCAGAACGCTGACTCGGGTTAAGCTCTGGCAGTCCATATGGTGGCTCTTTCCTCACTGGGTTCCACATGTTTTTTACTGTAAAGACAAAATTATGCATTGTTTTGCAAGAGAAAAAACAGTTTAATCATATTTTAACAACACTACAGAAATGTACAAAGTGTGTTTTGGGCTTTCAAGTTTATGTGTGACTAAAAGGGTTTATAATGATAGTTTACATGATAATAGTTAATAGTAAACACGATGAATGAGATGACAAAAATAAGGTTATGGACATACCCTCTTTGGAATGCCTTGTCCAAGTGCTATATTCTTAACAAGCTCACATGTAGATTCAGATGCAACGTTGACCACAGCATATTCTTTCCGGCTACAAAAAAATCATAAAAATATATGTCAATAGTAGAGATTTAGAAATAAATAAAGAAAAGTGTCAATAAAAATCAAACTTATTGGTGTGGTCAATTTAAACTTACATGTCGGCAGGAGCTTTGGGATTATTTCAACTGTGAAAGAAGTGTTTCTCTCAAAGACACATTTCGGAATGTTCTCCATTGGCAGGTGATTGACATAGAAATCCACTTTACTACCTACATTTGGAGTTTTAGTTTTTTCTTCTACTTTTCTTGTGACACCATGGGCGACCCATATGAACTCTCTTGGGTCCACAAGTGCAGAATGTTCCGGGATTGGCGTCAACTCCAAACCTCTTTTCCGTATGCACAATAAGCACTTTGAAAGGTTACATTCAATGGCCCATTCATTGATCAATGACAGAGGTAAGAAGAAGCTTCCTGTTAGTGTGCCTTCCTGCTCTTGATTGAAGTTTACCACCAGGTTCTCAATGACTATGCTGTCACTTTCATCCACTGCAGTGGCAGCAGATTCCATCTCACACATCGGTTTCCAGATCTGTACATACTGCTCTGTGTCACTATAATAATTCCTTGATGGAGCATCTGTAGATCTGGAGAAGCACGTGATAGGGTTGTGGACATGGTCCACACAAATCTCAAACTTTGGATTGATGTGCACCAACTGAACAGCAGGCATGTGATAACCTCGTTTTAACTCTGATGTCATTTGGACCTGAAGGATGTCACCTGTTTGCAACTGGAGGCTCATGTCAACCTCATGTCCTATAGAACAGTCATGAGGCACCTCTTGTTCCTCAGAGACATTAGCACCCATTATGAGAAACTTTGCATGATCCCAATTTTCGTTGTCAATTGCTTCAACAGTGTCTCTCCATCTTTCCAGAGGAAGCTCAACACAGCGACCACGGTTTGGTATTTTCAATTCTTGGTAGATATTCTTGGTGTCAACTGTGTAGATCCGCCTTTTCCATTTAAGAGTAACACAGTGATTTTCTTTGTCATACAGTGGTTGGTCACACAATTGTAACTCTTTGTACATAATTGCTAAACTCTCTGCAAATATGTTCTTGTTAAAGGAAACGACACTGCAAAACTATCGTTGTTGGGTTCCACAATCACAACAAAGGCTAACTTTGAAGCACTCTGTTTTTCATGGTCACTGCATAGGATATCTGCTCAAGCTTTTGTTCATACTCCTTGGCATTTTTGATGTTGTGATCAAATTGATTGCACAAAGTTGAAATCTGTGTTCGAGTGTATTGGACATCCTTGTTACATATGATGGAGTGCAAAAGTCTTTGCAAGATAATGTCCATGTATCGCCGTATTGGTGAGGATGCTTGTGTGTAAGATCTTACGTTCAGAGAATAATGCCCATGCCCTTCTTTGGACGAGTTGGAGCGGATGATAGAAGCTTTCTAGAGCACCTTCTGAACTGATCAATGAGTGGTTGCAGGAGAGGGTAGATGTCATCTGCAGCAATCAGGTCCACCATACTGTCTATATCATCTGCCTTGGCAGCTGACAGGATATCTCTCCACACTTTTGTAAGTATGCGGAAATTTTCATAGTTTGGGGCTTGTTCCACAGGGACAACTTTGTGCCGCAGTTGGAAAGACAGTGGTATTAATTCTGCACTTTTCTTCTCTCTTAATTCTTCTATTTTTCAGGATCTGGACTCTCCTGACAGCGAAGGGTGTGAGATACCTGGTTTTTCTGATTCAATCAATCTCTCTGATGCAAGTGTATTGAATAACACAGCCAGCTCTTCAACCATGAGATGGGCTTTGCGACGTCCGGCAATCTCTTATCATCAGGTTGAGAATAAGCCCAATCCACAAGTCTATTCTTCCTTTGAGATTTTGCAAAACAATAGGCTACTGTGACACAGTCTTCTTCTGTGTCAAAATTAGGTCTCTCTCTATATCTTGTGGAGATAATGTCCTCAGCCTCTTCATAAGAGAATTGCCTATTAGAATTAATCAGTGACAGCTGGAATTTGGGTTCTCCAATGATCTCATTTGTTTGCTTGTTTACTTCGAACATTAATGAAACCACCCTGCGATCTTGATTTTGCAGAAGACTTAAGTGTTTAGTGCTCAAGTCTAGGTCAAACATATGAATGGTGTTTTCACCACTGCCGTGATATGCAGTACCACGCTGTTTTGCATCCTCATCAAATTCACTTCCTGGACTCACATAGCTTGCCACATCTGCAATATGGACTCCCAACTCATATTGATCTCCAATTTCCTTTACACTGATGGCATCATCCAAGACTCTTGCTCCTTCTGGATCAACAGTGAAAGTAAATACTTCACGCATGTCTAGTCTGGATGTGATGTCTTCTTCTGTGATGGAGAAACCCTCACCTGATGTAGGGGGTGCAACTTTAAATTCTTCTTTCAGGATCCTTTGTCCATCATTCAAGGATGTTCCGACTGGATGAATATCTATGACATATCCCAATGGAAAAGAACAATGTTTTTCAGCCAATCACTTGCACGATAAATACATTGTTCTGTGTGAGGTTTTCATCGATACGTTTATGTGTTGCAACTGTCCACTGTCCATTCATTTTCTCCCATATTGGAAGGAAGTTGCGTTTTTCTTGCTGATCAGTATGCGTATTTTGGGTGCAGATTTTGTGATGGGCACCATTGTTCTTTTGACAAATTTGTCTTCAGAATTCTGTCTTGGTTTGCTGTGATCTTCATCCTCAAGCAGACACACAAGTACACGGGCTGATTCCACTTCTTTGGTGATGCTGACCACACGTGCAGTGTTTATGACCACTTCATCTCCAGTGAAGACCATACGCAGGTTTTCCCTTCCCGTAATGCTTATACGTCTGGTGGGGTTTTGAAATGGTATGACATAACCTCTGTTATATGTCTCCCTCACCAACTTTCCTTGCTTGTAAATCTCTGGCTGTTTTTTACACAATGCCAAAAGGTCAGTGTCAACATCAGTGACACTGTTTGATGATCTTGGCTTGTGGTGATCAAAGTCTTCATGTTCCAAATTGTCTTCATCTAAAGTGTTTTCTTTTAGCTGTTCATACTCATCTTTCAACTCTTGAAGAATAGCATCAGTGAGAATTTTGCTTTCATCCAGATGTTCAGACTTTTGAAACCTTGCCGTTTCCTTAACATCTTTTTCAAAGAAATCTTTGGTAAAATGCTGTGGTGCCACACTGTTGTTGCTAATGCAGTGGTCTGTGTAGCTTTTCCAGACTCCTGAGCATTTCCCAAAGCAACAGAGAGCAGCAGCATCTCCAACCACAACCACGAGAGACTGAGCCTAGTCATCGCAGTGTTTAAGACACGGGCATCATTAAAGAGCTCCAGACCAGGCAGGTGAGACGTTTTTAGGCTGTCACGTGTTTGGACAGCTGTCATTATGACTGCCCTGAACTCTTTGCCTGTTAAGACATGAAGACAACATTTATTATGTTAAATGACAATAGTATATAGTGCACATGTGAAAGATAATGCTTGCATAGTTAGACAGATGCACAGTTTTAGTTTAGCCATCCACTGTCTAACATAATGGGATAATCATGCAAGAGTTCATAAAGTTATATTAATTTACCTTGCACATTTGCAAGATTCTCAACGTGAACTTTAGGAAGGCCCTCTCTCGAAAGCTGCCTCCTAATTTGCAGAACCTACAAACCATGAATAACAAATGGTTCACTGTGTCATTGATGCAATAGTTTTCTTTCAGTCTTGTGACAGTTGCAAAATTTTAACTTACCTGAACTCCCTCTGATAGAATGCAGATTGAGCTTTGGTCCTTGGTACCCCAGGTCGATGGCCAGTGTTGGAGAATCGCTCTGACTTCTTCAACCACTTTGGCAACCTCTTCTGTGTTATACCAAGACACTAACACAGTGTCCAAGAGACACTCTCCCCTAACATGGTGAAACTTTAGGGCATGGCCATTTTCAGGAGCCGGAATTTCTCCAGTAGCTGTGATAATATCATTCTTACCAACGTAGAAATGGGTGGACACAAACTCCACAATCTCTTTGGTTGAGCGGTAGTTTTCACTGAATATGATTCTACTGTTCTGGGCAGCATCACAATTTTGGCCTTGGTAGTAGTGGAACAAACGATTAAGGAGTGTGTGATTTGAACGGTGATGGTCATCAACTGAGAAAAGTTTGGGTCCCATTTGCATGTGATCTCCAGCCAAAACAACTCTGGTGTTTGGCCCAGCAAGACCAAGGGCCATCAAGGCTTCACATTCTAGCATCTGAGAGGCTTCATCAATTAGTATGTGGGTGAAGTATCCCTCTGGGAGTTTTAGGCCATGAAAATATCTTGCCATCGTTGTGGTGGTAATGATTATATTGTGGCGATCTAGGGCAGCTTTTGTAGGTGGTAGAAAATACTGTCCATCTTCTGAAAGAAAACAGTATTTCAAAGTAATGTCATCTGTGGCAAACAAAGCATTCCCTTGTTTGTTTGCTTTGATTCGAATTGGCCTCATTCCAACATGCTTCTTGATGAAGGGATGGAAATGTACTTTGATGTACAGATCTGCAGAACTGAAAGGAAGCAAAAATGTCAAAGAAATAATACATGTTGGCATTGTTAAATTAAAACTTCTTTACAAGAGTACAGCTTAGAGCAAAGAGATTAGCCTGGATTAATACTTTGAAAATAACAAGGTTTAAAAGTGACAATATTTTCTATGCATTACCTGTTGGTGTGGGTGCAAATGAGCACTTTGTTGTTAGGCTGCTTACAAAGCTCTCTGGCTGCTGTAGCAAGAGTGAATGTTTTCCCAGTTCCAAATGGTCCATAAATGAGGAGTGGCGCCACAAATTTTTGGCCACTGGAATTCCCTGTGATAAAGTCAATTGCTAACTTCTGCTTTGTATTCGGCTGCTTTGTATTCAGGTGCTCATAAAGCATGTCATTCACAGGAACTCCACAGTTTTTAAGGTCTGGTAACACTCTTTTTGTATCAGGTAGGAGGTCGATTGCCTTATGCATGGTGCAGAAGCTGTGGCGGTTCAGCTGAAACTGTACCTCCATTTGACACGATTTATTGCTTTTGAGAAGAAGATCAGAGCAACATTTTTTGGACAGTTGCAAATACATTTTGTGCTCACTTGTTTTGTCTTGCAGAATGGTGGCTTCATAGACCCTGGAGTTTTGACCCCTTGAAGGGGCTATTAAGGCAGACTGGATGCTTCGTTTTAGTGCCTGTCCCTCAGGGGTGTCTGGTGTGAGGCTACAAGGAATCGAGACAGCACAGAACAGTTGTCCCTGAGGTGCCACTGTCATGCCAAACTGTGTACTGTTCAGTGTATCCAGTGTTGTAATTTCTCCACAAACATTGAGTCTAAAGGAAATAAGACAAAGACATTGTTGTTTGGTAGGCATTGTTTTATAAATTTGTGCATATTCCAAGCAGTGTTAAAAGAAAAGGCTAGAGTTAAGCATATTACCTTGAAACAACCTGATCCTCTGCCCATTCCTCATTGTACAGGAAGTGGTGCATTCTTTCTTTGTAGTTCTCGTTATTCAGAGGTGTTTGGCTGTTGTAGGAGGATTTATACTGAAAATTAATCTGAGGGGGCTTGTACTCCTTTAATAGCTCCTCGTGTTCTTCTGTCCTGGAGGAACCTGGGATGATCACCCTGTTCCCTCGATGCCATCGCTCAACACTTTGAGAGTTGGCTCCACGGTTCTCAGTTTGTTCTTCAGTGTCATCCAATGACAGCTGGCCAACTCTTACTCTAAATTTCCTCATGAGCACTGGTCTCATGTCAAAATCTAGCACTAACCACTGTTCATAGAGGCCCGGGTTGATGCATGTGAAAGATACGGTGATGTCATAGGTCATGTCATCACTGTGAAAGCTTTCACCTGAGGAGTAGATGCAGGGCACAGGACTGATGTCACCAAGGGTGAAAGAAGCTCCTGGTTCTTGCTTCAACAGTGCCACATGCACAAGCTGTCTCTGTATAGAAAGAAAAGTAGCAATGAGCATGGCATACCAAAATAATATTTTTGGAAGATGTAATAAAAACAGTTGAAAATAAAACAGTTGAAATAAAAGTAAAAGAGACACTCTCAAAGTACATCAGAAGTGTCGGTCTCACATTCTGCCCAACTCATGCTGGTGGTCAGACTTGAAACCCTTACAGATAACAGAATTAGTCAAAGAGAATGTATTTACCCATGTTAGTGTTACTGTCAGCACATTCTAGTCTAGAGACACTGTTGTCTGTTTATGTTAATGAAACGTCAACAGCAAGCTATCTATGTATCTATCTATATTATGTCTAGGAAGGCAACCTTCAGTTCCTTCGACCCGGGTCACCACAGGGTTGAGATAGACTGGCACCTGCTGTTCTCAAGCAAAGCCAAACAACTACTACTGCTGAGGACCTCAAGGCCCACATGTGACCTTGTATAATAGAAAATTCCATAACACCCACCAAACATGTCTCTGTCATGTCCCGGCCGCAAAGCTGTTTTGGTCTGTCTTCCACGCGACTTCAAACCACTGGAAGCGTTTCAGAAGCGGAGCGTTTAGCCCGCCAGACTTGTTTACTTCATCAGATTTGGTCATTTTCATTGGTTTAGGTGCTTCTAAATATGCTTCTGGATGTGTAAATATGCTGCGTAGTTAATTTGTTTCGCTTTTTGGCTTTTCATTTTTACATACAGAAGTTTGCACGGGGTGTTTTATTTTAAAATCTGACTGGATTTTTTATGCCGTTTCTGTGTCTGGCTACCAGCCAACTTGAGCTGTTTGTGCAGATTAACACGGGCTGCTCATGGCATGCTGTTCAAAAAATGGAACAGCTGGGTATTCTCGGCAGAGCCAAGCAGAGATCTGCTTCTGAAACAGGTCATGTCAATGCCCGTGGGGTTTGAAACATTGACTAGAACCCACGTATACCATGGCACCAGTGCACAACGAACGAGGCACATCCATGTCCAGTGGAATTTAGGGGTAATAGAGCAGATTAGCCAGGCTAATTGTTAAACAGTCTGCCAGCTGACTATAGAGCACTCCTTTCTGTCCGGTGAGTTCAAAAGAAGTCAATTTGCTGCAGTGCCTTTTCCTAGCCTGCCTCCTCCCTCTGGAATAACCTCCCTGCTGTCATCAGACAGTCTCTGTTGAGGGTTTTAAATTCACTTACAACTGAGTCAAAATCATTTTGCCTTAACTTTCAGTTAATTAGTTAGTTGCTTATTCTTTTATTACTACAAGCTTCGTACCTGTTACTATTATCTGCTGGACGACACGCACTCAGTCTCAATGAATTTAATAATATAGTTAATATTTGTACTGCCTGTGAAAATACTGTAAACTTTAAATAGAAACATGCACACACACACACACTGCTGGCATTTGACAAAGCAAAAGTAACCTACTTCTATGCCTTATAGTGAAAATCTTACCTCTGTTTCAATTTGGAAGTTCCATCGTAGTGTTGCATTGTTCTGTTCACACCTCACAGTTAAATCTTCATCACAAGAGATCCTGACGTCGTCAACTTGTTCTGATAGCTGTTAGACATTTGAAATAGTGAATTAAAATACTGTGATTTATTCTTAAATTTGAGTAACATTGCACAACGAAATAAAGCACAAACAATCATAGTTTGACTAGATGTGGAATAAGCATTTGATGAGTTTAACTGGAATTTTCGTTTTGCCATCCTACAAAAGTTTAATTCATTCACTGGATAAAAACACCCTACAATGCACCCACAGCCACAGTCACCACTAATGGGATGACATCAGAAGGTTTACACGCCACAAGGCACCAGACAGGGATGCCCCAGTTTTAGTGGTTGAATGTTATGCTGAATTGAGCCAGCTCAAATTTGGGTATAAAAAGGTGAATGGTAAAATGTCGAGAGCTCACTGAAAATGAAAGAGTCCTTATTAAAACACTTGATGCTGGATGGTCTCTGACAGACCTGACAGTGGTCTAATACATTTATATACACTGTGGCCCATAAAGTTGGAATAAAATATATATTAAATATATATATATATATATATAAAATATGTACCTCTTCTCATGAACTGATTGTGACTATGTGATTTATTATTGATAGATAAAGTGTATCTAAACTTTATTGAAACCACAATTAAGCTGATGTGTATAAATAGGAATAAATAGAGGAATGTGTCTGAAAACAAAATTATTCCAACTTCATGGATTTCACAGTGTATGTATATTGTGTGTGTGTGTGTGTGTGTGTGTGTGTGTGTGTGTGTTTGTATGTATGCATGTATATACGGTGATAAACTACATTAGAAAGACGGTGGGATCGGTGACAAATGAACAACAGAATTAGAGAATAATGACACAAAAGGCTGTACTCACAACAGGCACTTCATCACTGCTGTTTCTGTATTCCTCCAAGAGCCTTTCATTATAGCACATGAGACCCTGGGCTTCAATGCTATGTCTGATCTCTTCTTCTCTGCAGCACGCATCATCCACTCCTGCAGTTCTTCCACAGAATGAGCTTTTGGGCACTTGTTGCCGTACTCACATGTTTGTGGTCTAGGGTGAAAAGTTTAGCAGTATATTACAAAGCATGTATCAATTAACCCTCTGGTGCCCCTTTAAAATCCTAATGTTAGCTATAAAAATCTTATAAACTATTATTAAAAAAAATAATAAAATAAACCAGCATCAGTCCTAATCATACATATCACATATTAATGATTTTTTATTTTTTTAGTTTTAACCCTTAAATTGCCAAGTTTTTGTCATGATGCACCTCCATTTTATGGTCTAAAAACACAAAAATATTTATTTTCAATACACTCGCACACATGCAAACTGGATTATTTATGGTTTGATTATTGCATCTTGGTGTATGTGAAAGATTAGCAGCAATATTTATTTATATGCATTTTTTTTTAAATATATTTTTTATATTTCATAAAATCTTCACTAATTTACACTTAAAAGCCCCAGGCCTCAAATGAAGCGGAGAAATGAGAATTTACACGTTTTATACTTTGTATTTGCGCAGGATCAAAAATAGTGTTTTGAATGGGTTTCAATGTCATTTATGTGCAAAGGAGCAACAACGGGTCTATTTTAGTCCACGTTGTTTACAATAGGCTAAAAATAAAAAATACATAAAAAATGTGAGAACACTCAAAAATGCACAACATTGCATAGATCATCAACAATATGCATAAAAAATTATAAAATATGCTAGAAAGTAAAACCCAAATACACAAAAAATGTGCAAAGGGGCATAGACATTACAAAGTTTATATGAAAATGTATACTCATTTGTATTTAGTACAGTAAATGCTGTTTACTGTATATCTAGTTCATTCTTAAAACTGCAGACAGTCAATCACAAAAGCAACTGAATGTACAGTCCATAGTAGTGTCCCTCCAGTCAGTTTTAATGTGATAGTGTGATGTGATGTCTGTCATGGCAGCCATCAGCGACTAAGCTTTGCCCATGGTCTCCTCTTAACAGATGTTTGTCATGTAATTATGACACGTAATTACGTACATAA
The DNA here is from genome assembly GCA_036365135.1 of Miichthys miiuy. NCBI lineage: Eukaryota > Metazoa > Chordata > Actinopteri > Sciaenidae > Miichthys > Miichthys miiuy. Next base: position 4,165,705 of record CM071604.1, on the reverse strand, counting down.
AAAGGCAATATCTATAACATTATGTATTGTAATTCATGTTATTGTTGTATGTTGGCATCTTTGAGTGTATTTATGTCATTTAGTTTACTAATTATTATATGTGCTCAGTATATTCAACAATACAACAAGTAGTTCTGACAAAGCAGTCTGATTGGTCAACTAGACAATCAATTTGGAACATGCTTAAATCAGCATGAGATCACACCATGGTCATCATTAAAAATATTACTCTGCTATCTCCATGGTAACATTATAACTGCCAGAGCTGATGCAAAAAACAGTCTGAGTCCTGAAAGGCGCACTGTAGGGTGATATTGATGAATACTGAACAACAGGAAAAGTTTTTTTGTTGTTATTTCAGGAAAAAAATTAGGATGTTATGATATCTAATAAAGAGCATATTATCCAACAAATGCTCAGGAAAATATAAAAATATAAATTCACTGAAGTTACAGCAGGCTGGTTAACTAATATGGACTGAAACAGAATACTTCATTAGATAATAATATGTCATAGTATATCGACCTTTTTGGCTGTGGAGTTATTGGAAAGGTTTGGATCATCCCCCATCAGCTGTGTGCTGAGTCAATGACATGCCACTACAAGCTTAAAAATAAATGTGAAGTTCACGGACTTCTGTCCATGCAGGAATGATTTTTTTCAGCAGATATCTAAACTGTAATTCCTCAAGTGGCCACTTGAGACATGCTGCAGAAGTGAGTCAGTCTCCATAAGTCCCCATGTTCAAATGTCCAACTTCACAGCAGAAATAAACATGTTTACAGCCTGGTACAAAAAACTGTTCTAGTCTCTATAGCTCTTTCCCCGTTCATGACAACTGTACTGAGGGTGAATTTTTATACAACTCACCTGTTCAAATTATAGTAAGGCTTAAAGTTATGCAGAATTAAGAGCATGGCTGCTTTGATTGACAGGTAAGTGCCATTACAGATGACTTATTAGAGCAAGCACCCATTCGGCCCGCCTCAGGTCCACCGATATTCCACGCCTGCTTCACGTTGCTGACATTTAGTTTAGATGGGAGGTGGAAGAAGCAGTACAGCCATCATGGCGGCTGTTATACTGCCATTGGTCACGACAAGACTGAACTAACAGGTCAGTTTAGTATTCATATGTGTGGAATTTATTCAGTTTGGGAATCTTCACGATCTCTATAGAGCTTTAATGTTACTTGGCTGGGACTAGAAATTGTCTGTGTTGCAAGTCGCTACTAAGGCTCCGACTACTTGCTGGAGAAGTAAACTGGGTTCCATTACATATGAGTGTACTGTCATGACTGATTTGATGTATTTTCCAGATATTAGTCAGACCCCGTATATCTCCATGGAAACAAGGTAACTCGAGCAAAACATGTTTATTTTGAGAGCAAATGGCCGCGAAATATAAATACATTTTGATTTTATGTTTTATTTAAGTTGGTAACGGTTTCTGTATAATAAATATTATTATCATATAATAATGTGCTCTGTCATCCAGCAGGTTCTCGTGGATCGTGGCTGCTGCTGTGATCCTGCACAATGTCCACTACACATATTATTACTGTCATTATTGCTACCATATCTGCTACTGTAATCATTTTATCATTCAATGTGATTCATTGTCATTTTATCATTCATTGTAATTGTACAATATGTTTGTGTTGACTTGTTCTGTACACGTGACATCTATTGCACGTCTGTCCGTCCTGGGAGAGGGATCCCTCCTCTGTGGCTCTTCCTGAGGTTTCTTCCACCTTTTTTCCCTGTTAAAAGGGTTTTTTGTGTCACTCGAACCGAGGGTCTTAGGACAGAGGGTGTCACTCCCTGTACAGATTGTAAAGCCCTCCGAGGCAAATGTACTTTGTGACTTTGGGCTATACAAATAAAATTGATTTGATTTGATTTTAATAATGATAATAATAACAATAATAATAATAATACCTGTATGATCACAAAATTATATTAGAGGGTGAGCTTTAACTTATTATTGGCACTTCAGTGACCTCGGCTCAGTCCTGATTAGTGGTGTATGAATCGCGATTCATCCGGATCATTAACCCGGATCCTCTAACTGACTCGGGATTCACGAGTCATAGTCTCCATTAACCTGGATCTTTACCGTCCTACATCCGTCTAACAGCAGGCCACATATGCAAATTAAAACGATAAATTGCGCCATTCACTCCTCTCCTTTCAACCTGTACAATCTCATTACAACATGCCTCGCTATTATTGTTGACAATAAGCTCGTTTTCCACCACTAGAATAGCTTTGGGAGTTGGGACTCAGATGAGCTGACCACAGGTCAGCATAACTTCCTGCAGAGCAGACTCAGACTCAGTAGCATAGACCCGGATTCAGATTCAGATCCAGATCCATCAAGTAAATCCGTACAGAGCTGGAAACACCCGAGAACCAAAAGACTCAAAAGAACCAAAAGACTCAGGAGACCCGTGAATTGCTCGCCTCTAAATGTTGCTGGTTGAGTATTTTGTTCATGCTTGTCTGTCAAAGCACTTTGTAAACACTGTTTTTAAAGGTGCTATATAAATAAAGGTATAATAATAATAATAATAATAATAATAATTATTATTATTATTATTATTATTATTATTATTATTATTATTATTATAACTTCCTGCAGACTCAGACTCAGAAGCACAGTCCTGGATTCAGATTCAGGATCACTCCCCGATCCAGCAGACCCAAATGATTCACTGATTCAACTGAGTTGACTGGATCTTTTCCTCCGTACAGTAGCAACTACAGCGTTATATGTCGTTAATAATAATGCTCTTATTCGCCACACTTTATTTAACACAATTAGTTAAATAAACTTTAGAGGCTAGGATAACATAGCCTAAACACTGTGAGAGGAGCATTTTATTTGCAGCATTATGTGTTAGTATAATGTGTCATCAATAATTATGGAGTTATATTTGCCACGTTTCTGTTATGTCATTTACTGTATTTACAGTTGAATGAGTGATGCTGACTGTAAGTTATGAGAATATGATACTGTATTTGTGTCAGTTGAATATAATGTCAGCTATAATAAAAACACTGAACTACTTACAGCCTCATACTTAATGTTAGAGAATTTTTAATGATGAAGATGAAAATGCAAAGTTTTATTTCCTGCATCAAAATTCCAAATGCACAAACAGTAGACTGGCCTCCTCGTATAATAGCTCTCAAATTTGAATATATTTAGCCTGTTTGTAGTCTAAGACAGGCGGGCTTGTGTTTCACTGGTAGAATTTATATGCTTATGGACAAATGACTCAAATGACTCGTAAGATCCGGATCTGTTTAGTGATTGACTCAGAAAGATTCGAATCTCTAAAGGATCCGAGTTTGACATCTCTAATCCTGATCATTAAACTGAATTTAATTAAATCCACTAGATGGCGCAGTTGCGCATTTCTAATTCAAGGAGCAGCGCCTCAGAATGAAGTCAGTGTTTGTATGGAGTCATATTAAACAGAATTTCATAGAAAGAAAACGTCCTGCAGCTCAACAACAACCAAGACATTAAAGTTCAAACATGCATCGTGACCGACATTCTGCATCCATCACTGTCAAGTTTACTACAGTGTTTTATGAAAATGTTACTACTGTTAACTACTACATATGTTCATAATAACAGTAAAACAAGAATAATTAATAGTAATAACCACAACGATTACCGTCAGGCTGGCAGAACATCAAAGGTTGTAATGTTGCAGAGAGTCCTCCGTTAGGTCCTCTGAACGTGACACTTGACTGATCAACATCAACGGTGATCGCGCAGCGTCGTGTCCTCCTGAACCGGAGCGCATGTGATCAGTGCGAGGCTCGCCTGTTCCTTTCAGTCGCACTCTTTCATGGTTAAGTTTCGTTTCCCACATTTTGCGTCAGCAGCATCAGGTTAAAATGACAGGCATGCGCTCTCTACACCCCACCCCTCCTCACGAGCTTCCTCATTTTAACAATAGGTTTCCGTGAGGCTGTATGATCCCGTGCAACCATTCCAGAAGCAGCCATCATGATGTTCCTGTACAGGAGTCATCTGTTATTGACTCATTAAATCTGTTATCAAGTCATTACAAAAAATATACATATAAATAATAAAACATTTACATTTGCAACAATTTTGACCATAGTGAGCCTTGCTATCAGTGATTGTCATAAAAATGTAACTTTTACTGAGGACATGTCAATTATAATTTTAATAAAGTTATAGGATATTTAGTTAGGACTGATCCAGACTGACCATGGAGCACTGACATTTTTTCTTCTTCTTTTAAAGCAGGAAGAATTGAAGATGAACGTCAGGGTTCAAGTACCCATCAGCCACCTGTCCAACATCTTCTTGCTCCTCCAAATGTTTTCAGTCAAACTTTGCATGTTGCAACTTGAATTAAAGTTGAAGACGACTGTTTTATCACTGTGACACAGAGAATATCGTTATGGGAAGTACATGCAGTACCTGCCCACACCCACTGCCACCACTGTGGTTTATGGTTGTAGAAAACCAGTCAAACTTGCATTCACTCAAATCTGGAGGTTGATGGATAGGCTTAGAACAGCATGGGAGGGAGATTTAGGTCTCTCTTTATCAGAAGACACTTGGACATCCATACTTAAACTGGTTAACTCAACCTCCCTCTGTGCACGTTACTGCTTAATTCAGTTTAAAGTGGTACACAGGGTTGATATTTCATAATCAAAACCATCCTCTATGTAGCCCACACTGTGTCAAGGTGATTTCGTGGAGGCTTCTCTCATCCACATGTAGTGGTCCTGTTGGAGTCTTACCAATTATTGGAGGTAAATTTTCTATATACTCTCTCAGGTGTTAAATATTAAGTTAGAACCAAACACGCTGATTGCTCTGTTTGGGGTCATGGAAGCGGAGGTAGTCAGTCAGTCAGTTATAGAAAAACAACACACTTTATCCTTTGCCTCCCTTCAAGCTCAGCAAGTAATCCTGCTCAGGTGGAGGGATGCACAATGGCTAGAAGACATCATGTCCTGCTTAAAATTGGAGAAAGTTAGATACTTACTTCAGCAATTAAGTGGGAAACTTGACCATTAGGTGCAGCTTAACTACACTACATACTCTTCACTCATTCTTAGTGCAGGCTCTAGATGTGTGCTTGTACTGTGTCTAGTGTTCTGCCAATGAGGGATTATTTTATAGATGAAGGCATTGGTGCTAATTGCTGTTGATATGTACATTCAGCATTGCATTAAAACTGTGGTGGGAAATACATTTAATACAATATTTATAATATACTGTATATCATGGGGACTTTAAAGGAATACACCAGCAATGTAGTACTGTGCTACCTTAAAACTGGGGGACTCATAAGAGTTAAATAGCTTAGGAAGAAAGGCCAAATTTGAAGCAGCAGAGGCAAAGGTCTATAGGTAAAAAATGCTGGATCCTACATTTCCCTTACATGTATTCTGTGATGACACCATCTGGGTTATTTGATGATATCATCATGATTATTTAGTCATTCGTTAGGTTAGGGTGCTCCCTACCAAGCCACAGAAGACTAAAACTAAAACTAAACTTTATTTGTAAAATTGTTAGAATGCCCCTTTAAGACTTTAAGTTATGAAGCAGAGAAAGTATAAACTTCCTCTGCTTTGAACAATTCAGTGTACTTTAACCCCAGGCCTTGATTTTCCAGTTTTCTGCCACTATGAGAACTTCAAATATTGTTTTAGAACTTTCTTCTGGCTTCAAGTCTTTGAACTGAATTCACACACACTGGGCCACATTTCAAAGTCAGCTCAGGTTTAGAGGGTGACCCTGAAAACCAAAAAGACCACCTAGGACCAGGTATGAGTCATGACAAACTCACAGTGAAATAATGTGGAAAGAAATCAACCTACTTAAAGTTTGTTATTCTCTTTAATATAAACTCAACACAGACCTTGTTTGGCTCAGGATTGGATTTTATTTCAGCTGTTCTTGACTCTGCTATCAGAATGTTTTTGCACTTCCAAATGTGTGTGTGGTTTACCAAAAACGAAACAGATGAGTAACATTGGTTGGTGCTGACTAACTACTAGTTTGAGTCCTGAAAGGTGCACTGTAGGGTGATAGTGATGAATACTGAACAACAGGAAAACTTTGACACAGAGAAAAGTTTCAAAAGTAGCATCCACTGCCAGAGTGTAGAAAACATCTTCAGCCAGAGAGGTCAGCCTGAAGCTCCTTGTTTCTGCGTACCTCGGCGGCATGGATTTCCTGTAAAATAAAGTAAGAAACTCTCAGATACTCTCAGATAGTAAAAACGAAACTTAAACGCTAGAATGACAGAAGGCGGGGCTTCTCTGGAACATGAAACTTAGAGGCACAACTTTTTTTTTTTTTAATCTCTAAAGACCAGAAACAAGGAAACATTGAAATATTCCAGAAACATTATGCAAGGACATACAACTGTTTTGTGGTACACTTAATATATCAGATCCTGTCTGCATTCAGGTTCTTCCAGCTTTCCTTGTTTCTGGATGTAAGGTAACAAATGTTGAGCCTTGGTGGTTTCATAAAATATCTAGTCTGAGGTCTGCACTTCATAACCTGAAGAACATACGGTACCTGTGCTAACCCACCACCTTTTCTTCTGTTGTCATACAGTAGTCAGACTAGAGTTCACTTTCAGCATTCACTTTACAAGCACTAGGAACACTCATCCACTGTATGTAAAACAGGATGGAAATGAAGCTGTGAGTCACTCTCACTAACTCATTTGCATCAATACTGTTCATTTAAGTGTGACTCAAAATGGTTTCTACAATAACATAACTCGTTTATAATGTATGTATATTAGTTTAAGTCTTTACATCACAGAAGACATGTTGACATGCCACAGCAGGAAAAGCCCTGGTGTAAATAATAAAATGAATGATGGCTGAATTCCATTTAGCTGCTTTAGTTTCAAGGTCCTTGTGTTGTGAACAAAGGAAGCAGGATAAGAGCACGGTCTCTGCTGCGTTTAATGAGAAGTCAAACAGAATCTGCCATCTGGGACAGAGTCAGTAGACATGTAGAAACAGGAAGTTGCTTTATTTTGAGGGCACAGTCGTTGATCCGATGTACTGCAAAATCGAAATGAATTTTTTTATATTATTTGATGTGTAGACACATTCATGTGGTAAGAAAATGGGGATTAAAAAGCATAAAGCTTGCTGGAAATGAGAATGGTGCCATGTTGGACTGAAAAATATTAATTCACAAATGATCACTGAACAGGAGGACTTGCTTTCTCGCAGGCGCTGTTTGAGAGCATTGAGGTGGGCCTCTCGGTTCTCCTTGTTGACCTCCATCTTCTGGATGAGCTTCTCCTCCGTCTTCTTGCTAAAGATGTTGTTCTCCTCACGGGCCTTGTGGAGAACCTCCTGCACGTGCTCCCTTTTCTCTGCCAGCTGCTTCAGCACCAGGGCCTCCTGGGACTACAGCAAGGGGGAGGACAGAGAGGGTGGAGTCACCTTAATGGTGGAAATGGCAGTAGTGGGCGTTCATGAAAACCTAAAAATAAGTTTATCAGACGGAAACTTGACAGTCTTTACTGCCCTGAGGCACAAAATAAACATAATATATCTTTGAGGCTCATGCAGTTCTAAAAGAAAACTTGCCACCCTGAAGTTTCAACACATGCCCTAATATAATCCTTAAGCTATTACCTGCTAATGACTCACTTTATGGTCTTTTAGATCATAAACAAACAAAAACAAACAGGTTATACTTGTACTGTACTGCCTGTTTATAGCACAATCTGTTCAGTGCCTGTTGTTCCTCATTTAGCTTGTCAGGTTCATTATGACTTGCTCCAACATGACTGTTTCTTTGTTTTAAACTGTCATTGTGCACACCCTAGTAATCGTGACATTCCTCTCATTTACAACATAACCTTGACATTGACTAATGGATGGAAGGACACGTCACCATACACTCCTTTAGAGCAGGCGTGGAGTGATTTCATGAACTTATCTTGAGGTTGACTCTTTCTTTGAGGTGAAGAGGTGAAAGCTTGGCTGGTTTATAGTGTCTGGAATTGTATTTCAGCAAACCACTAGAGCATTATTGCCTGCCAGAACTTTGCTGCTTTACAAGTTGCTCAATCATGGACTGAGAAAGACATGTGATTACTGAAGCTATTTCTTAACACCATTTTCATCCTCTGAAACCTGAGTGTACAGTCAAAATATAGCAAAGGCTTATATAATCTTACAACCACTACGTATCCAAAACAACCAAAGGAATTAAAGGAATTGAAATACTTGGAGGACTGTTGTGAAACTTTGGTATTCTGAATAAAAAATGTTGTGGCTTTGAAGGACATTACCAAGGTTACACCACTGCACAGTACATTTTGATGGCTACTGCAAGCAAAACACAGTTTAAAATAAGAGATTACCAGACATTCCTAAGAGTGTGAACTCTGTTTAAGATCTTTTGTGTCAGCTGTATGGTATGTTTTCCACAGCACTCCAGAACAACAATTTTTCAGTTACCAAGTTACTGAACACTGAGAAATATACATGATCGTGCCGGGATCAGTCCCAGAAAACACGTTGTAGCCATGCCTCGTGGAATTTAGACATACACCTTCTCTGACCCTTGTATCCTCCATCCTGGGGGAGGATATAAAGGTGGATCACTCCTATAAATACCTTGAAGCTCACCATGATGACAGGCTAGAGTGGGCTGGGAACATGGGGCCCTCAGGGCCCCAGGAAAGGCCAGAGCTGTTCTACTTCTTGCAGAGGCTCAGGGGCTTCAATGGTTGAATGGGCTTCAACAGGATGCTGCACATATTCTGTAGTAGTCTGTAGTGGTCAACGCTATATTTTATGCTGCCTAATTTATAATTCCATGCATCCATGCATCCATTCCTCCATCCATCCATCCATCCATCCATCCATCCTTATGCCAACTGTTATGTTATAACGTGTTTTTAACATCTGATATTTGTTTTTCTCCCACAGTTCTGCCTTAAGAGTCAAAATTAGTGAAGAGAGGAGTCAATAAAAATATTGCTTTCCTTTAATATTGTGTACTCAATAAGCTTAACAAGCAGCAGCAAGCACTTTCTGACCGTTTACATTGATTCAAATGTATATAAATGCCACTTCATTGTACACAACCCCCACTTCTGAAACCAAATCTATGCCCGGAAACAACCGGGCACAGTGACTTCCTGTAATCTTGATGGCAGGTTAGATTTCATCGTGCTTGCACAGAGACCAAAACCAACACCTTCGTTCACTGATTGTACCACTGATTGTATCAGTGAACGCAGGTGAAAGTTCACTGATTGTATCTGGCAACCTGCAACCTGATAAGCTTTACTTTTAAGTGTTGGCAGGGTTTCTTTTAACCTCAGACAGAACCAGACTAACTTGTTTACATATGTATGTACTATTTCTATTATTAAAGTTTAATTTAAAAACCTCTAAAACTAAAATATGTGTAAACTCTGAAACTCTTAATTAAACCCCAAAATCATACTGACTGCCATTGTACCTATGTGCATTAACTGTGGTAAAACATATTCATTGGAACATTTTTGCTTTAGTTAAAGATAAGAGAAAGATAAAATTAGCAGTGCTACTCTACTCTAGACTATGATTGGATCTGCTTACCTTCCTCCTCTCCTCAGCAGCCTCCAGTCTTTTCTGGAGTTCCTCCAGGGACACCTCTCTCTTTGGGGGGGAGGGCAGCAGCTGAGGCTGGCTTTTGTCCCCAGACTGATCGGGATGCTTCAGGATCACCTCAAATGACTGGCCCGACACTCGCTTGTTCAAGCCCTTCACCTCCAGGTCTGACACAACCAGAATCCACACACCAACATTGAAACACAAGTTAGTAAGCTGTCTGCCGGGTGCTGTCAAGTTTTTTCTTGCTTTCTCAGATATCAGAGGGATGGTAGATGCATCCCAGATAGGAAGGCAACATTGATTCAATGTTGAAATTCCATCAGAATCATTGTTTTGGTTGAGGTTGAATCAAGGCCGTTTCTTGCTATATGCGGACTATGTGGATGCATAGGGCCCCACAGCCACCAAGGGGGGCCCCCAAGCTGCATGTTCAGCCTCAATACATTTTGAGAGAATTAAAAGTACTGTCTTTAATTGTAGACGTCACATGTCGGCGGAGGGGGATAATGGAAACATAAGAATGTGATCATACAGATCATGAACACAAAGTCATGCAACCATGTTGTACAGTTACATATTGTTCCTTTTAAACTACAACATAACTATTATTCTTATTGTTGGTTTGTTTTTTTCATTGTTTGCACGTTAAAATAGATGCTGCTGGTTTCATGTATTTTTATTCAAGGTGATAGCTTTTGCTGATTTCTGTCAGACTTGTGGTTATACGTACCACAATCAGGGGTTGCAGTGTTACATGTGAATGTTTCTTACTGCCTGAAACATCAGTATTAAAATGTAACAGACTGTTGCTTTGCCACAGATCATCTGAAAAGGTTAGGAATCTCTCCCTTGTAGTTTGACAAAATAGGGGGCCCCAAATAGCATCTTGCATAGGGCCCCCAAACAGCTAGAAACGGCCCTGGGTTGAATTTTCAAGGCTAGATAACATTGATTCAGTGTTGATTCAATGTTGGTCTGCTATCTGGGGATTCATTTAATTAATGTTATTACAATGTCGGTTCAATGATAAAACAGTGATTGATTTTAAGTTGAACTAACGTTGATTTTATGTCTGTCTTGATCTATTTTTCATCACTGAAATAACTTATTATTTCAGGGTGCAAACCTGATGAAAAATCAACGTTATATTCCAATGTTGATCAAAATTGATTGAATGACAGTTTTGTTGATCAACATTGATTCAGTGTTATGAGATCTGGTGATTGCAATAGGCCATAAAATATGATTAAAATAATTTAATAAAATAACTAAAATACTCCAAAATGAAATCGTTTAGTGACCCCTCATGCATGTTTCGACCATTCATTTATTCAGCTTTTTCCTAGATCTATGAATGAAAAGATGTGTACTCTAATTTGAAGCAGAATAGACAATAAATCAATGAATAATAAACAATAATACATCTGTTTCACAAGGATGTACTGTACATAACAGTGTTTTTTATTATTTAAAATGTAAACTATGGAGACAATGAGCACTGTGTCATGGTAAGAACGTAAGCTGAAGCTAAGGCCTTAAACCAAGATGACAGACAGTCAGGCAGGCAGACGGACAGGCAGGCAGAGAAACAGAGAGAGACAGACAGACTGACCTCCATACTGATAGAGGCTGTTGGGGTGTGGCTGTGTGTAGAAGCAGGAGCAGAGCAGAGACAGCATGGACATCTCCTTGATCTTGTCTGTGTAGGCTGTTACAGGGAGATATAAGAAACAGTGTTACATGTGAAACCTGTCCACTTAATAACTTAAATAACAACAACAACAAACAAAAAAATCAGAAATGATTAAAATCAATCCTTTCAAATAACACACAGACATAAAAAGCTATTTGTGTATGGAGAAATCACGGTAACCACAGAAACCAGGTCTGCACACAGTTCATTCTCCATATTATATCTATTATCAAGATCCCAGAAATTCTTGGGTGGTAACTGCAACTCCTTTTAAATCAAAGTGATGATACACGATGAAGTCTCCTAAGCATGGCTAAGGAAGCTGCTGGAATTGAAGCAGTTGCAGTGAATACAGCAATATACTGTACAAATGTAAGTTGGACACATGTTTTATATTTATATTTTGTTGGACAGATGTCGGCGTGAGTGCTCCACAGGAATGAAGAAGAAGCTTGTAAATCGTCATTTCTGGTAAGTGCCGTAGTTGAACTGAGACAAAACCTGTTGAAAGTAGCGCACTAAACCAGGAGGTACATAGTGCACACAGTGTACTACAGAGAAGTGTACTAATGGAAGTATCTGAATTGAGACACATCTGTGAATATGCAGTGTACAGGAAGAGAGCTGAAACAAGGGACTTATCTAACCCTGAACAACTGAGTGAAAGGTTTGAATACTCTGTATCTGTATGCCGTGGTCAATTAAGATTTATACTCTGTAACTTGGGTTACAAGTAACAAAATCAAAGTTGCTCATGCAAATGAGCAAATGGCACGATTGAAAAAGTTGGAGACTGCCCTGGGAAAACCTTGCTTGCTCCAACAAACTGTTGCTACAAAATGATACATTAGGGACTGGGTGGTCCATCTGTAAAGTTGGTGTTGGTGTCACAATCACCTTTAAGAATCATGAGAAAGGTGTGGAGGAGATACCAATTAAAAATGTAATCCTTTAAAGCCAACATTTGGCAGAAATCAGACACTCTGAGCAATGGCAGAAGAGAGCCACCACCCAGTCCTAAGTATATAAGACACTAAGATTATGTGTCTAGTTAGAGCATCTCTGATGTGTATATGCTGAATTACGTTCGAGCAGATCACTGATGAGATTTTGTGCAACTGTTATGCTGGTCTTAGTTTAGCTGCAGTTCCGTAGGTGCTTTAAGAGGAGATGACAAGAAAAACAACCACCACAAAGGATAAAGAGGAAGATCTACACCAGTGAGGACATTGACTGTGACTGTGAGTAAGAAATGTTTTGAAATGTTGCCAAAGCTCACAGAGGCACGTGACAAAGGAATGGCAGCATATTTAAGATACCCACCTTTAGATCTCATCTCTCGTCTCATCTCCCCTCTTGGGTAAACTTTTCCTCCACTTGCTGTATCTTTTATCTTTGCTTGCTATGGATACTAATAACCTTTCTGGATTCTTACAAACCAGTGAGTCACTTTTCCAATTATTCAAATCTGTCATCCTTCTCACTCCTTTCTACTTCTGCACCATTGACATTATCCCGACAGGGAACAACATTGCCATAGATTCTGCAAAGAGTGTTTTTTCCAGCTGAACGTACAATAAATGGTGCTGTATTTATGGTCAGAAAGTCTTCTGTACATCATTACCTGTACATGCCAAAAAAGGATGTGTAACTAGCATTGTTATTACAGAAAAGAGGCACCTGTTCATCATACCAGCCAGGGACCTTCACATCTGATTATTGAGGAAGGGGGCTGTGAGCTGAGCTTACACTGGGATAAATGTTGTGGTTTTAATTTTTTAAATTTGTATCTGTATACTGTCTGCAATCTAAAAAATACAAATAAAGCACTTTATACTACAAAAGTAAAATGTGGTTCTTCTGGATCTCAGTGTTTGGCATCTACAAACCTAACAGTGGTTATTTAGTTAAAGTTCTCTACAGAAGATGACAAACCATGATGACAATAGAGCCAACAGATCTCTATCAGTGGGGCATGTGGTAAAAATAAACAGTTTAGGTGGAGACAACCAATCCTTGTCTGATCACAGGCATCTACACAGTCAGTTAGTTCATGGGATGAAGGAAATGTGCCCAAACCGGGAACGTCACGTCTACCAAATGTCTTTAACACTGACAAGAATTAGTCTCTGAATATCCTTCTGTTTTATTCATTTACTGTGAAATCTTCAGGCGATACATGTAATAAATATAGTTCAGCTTCGACGAAAACAAAACTGGAAATTGGTTCAAGAACCTCTTTTCAGAGCATCTGGAGCTTCGGACATTCCCACATACAATGAAACAGGGTACTTCACTACATTTAACACAACTGTGGAGGTGGGCTGAGAGGAGTGGAGACGGCTCAGGAGAGCAGCTCGGTGAGTTTTGATTAACAAAGCTGGAGCTCACTGTGTTCTTATGCTTTTCTTTCAATGCAGTGGCACACTGGACCCAGAGGGCTCACACACACCCAGAGACAGACAGGCAGATATGCACACCTGTTTATATGTTTATATGTTTAAGATTTTGTGAATTAACTTTTTGTACCGAATGATGTGCCTAAGAAGCCGGGCAACCAGAAGCGCACGTCACGGACAGATTATTTGTTGTTTTGTGTTGAAATACAATTTGTGTAATTTATATAAGAAATAAATAAATACATTTATTTTGTTTAAGAGGTGTAGAAGTTCAGACTTCATACTGTGAAGTGTTATTATGACACGTCTGTAAACTGGAGAGCTTCTGTACCTGTGACCCTAGAGTGCACGTCCCATCTACCCTGACCGTTCATCAAAAACGTCCTCATCCATAGCCAGCTTCTATCTTGTTATAAATATCACTTACTCACACCATGTTTTTTGAGCATCACTGACAGACTGTATGCACTCTGTTCCTGACTGCTCCTCTGCGCAGAAATAAATCTCACAAAGACAACTGTCGTTGTCAAACTCTTTATTTCAGATACAAATAAAGAAAGTGATTGACTGTCATGCCTGTGATTGTGCTGTGAACCCACGGTGGCAGTGCAACCTGCTACAATAATTATTATTATTACTATTCAAATGTTGTAACTTATGTCCTGTGCAGCCACTTATATTGAAACAGTTTGCATGTGGTATTTCATCTCTGAAATATCACAATATTGATTATTATTATTATAGTGATTTTATATTTACAAAATATATAAAAGAGGAGTATCAAATCAAATCAAATTAAATCAAATTAAATCAAATTTTATTTGTATAGCCCAAAGTCACAAAATACATTTGCCTCTGAGGGCTTTACAATCTGTACAGGGAGTGACACCCTCTGTCCTTAGACCCTCGGTTCGAGTGAGGAAAAACTTGCCCACACCCTCACTCACATTATCAGGACTGAATGAGCTCAAGCTTCCTGTACTGTTTCCTGTTGTGTTATGACTCAGTGTGCAGTATTTCAGACTTCAGTGGCTTATTGAATGGCATGGAAAGCCCCAAACAAAAAGTGACGATTAAATGTTTGTAAGAAATATTTATTGCATATTGAAGTGTGAAGTGTTTAAGAGGTGCAGAATTTAAGACTTCATACTGTGAACCATCAGACCATCATCATTGCTCATTGCTCCGAAACCCCACTGCACACGTCTCTGGCACGTCGCGTACGCGCCGTGGTTTTGGTCTGTCCTGCACGCAACTTCAAACCCCACCGGGAGCGTTTCAGAAGCGAGTGTTTAGCCCGCCAGACTTTGTTTACTTGCTCAGATTTGGCCATTTTCCCTGTGTATGTTCTTCTAAACATGCTTCTACATGTGTAAATATGGTAGTCAATTAGTTTCGCTTTTGTCTGTTTTTACGACCGGCAGTTTGCACAGGGTATTTTATTTTGAAAATCCACTGGATTCTCTATGCTTTTTCTGTGTCTGGCTTCCGCCCGCTCGAGGTGCTCTATGTGGATTGATGCGTGCTGCTCGTGTCAAAAATAGAACAGATGCTTATTCAACGCATATAGCCGAGCGTAGAGACGCTTCTGGGACGCTTCGAGAAAGATCCACGTTATGCAGTTTGCAATACATGTAACAACAAGAAAAACATAGGTATCGGTATCAGCCCAGAATTTCACAATTGGTGCATCCCTACTTAATGACTGTCAGTAAGTAATATTCGCTTCGGACAGCTTTGGTCACACACCACAGACCACCAGCAGAACATAAGGTGAAAGTGAAAGCAGAGTGCTCATTAATTGTTTCATGGTATTTCTACACATTAAAAATGCTGTTGGATATTTCATCCTGAACAGAAAGTTCATAGAAAAATTCTGGATAACGTTTAAGGTCAAAGGTGGAGTAGCGACTACGATTGACCTTGAATCAGGTCTCTGCTCTTTTATCGCACTTCTTGTTAATCTTCAACTATTACTACTATTAACAATGGATTAAAGGGTTGCTGTGCAATCTACAAAAGGTTATCACTCTCAGCTCTTCAGTATTGGCAGCCTTAGCTATGTTTCCCTGCCTTAAAAGGGAATTTTCCAAATAGTTGGTTCTGTAAAAGTCACAGAAAAGGTAAGTATCTGCCACATTAGCTTTGAACATAGGCTTGAAAGATTGCCCCTGCTCTCTTGAGCCTTTTAGCATCTTTCAGTTCATTGTTTTGGTTTTACGGTCCACAACTTTACTGTTTTGGTTCATCCTCACTGCATTCCTAAACCTTGTTTTTTCAGCAGCGACTAAAGCTGTTTTCAGTAAAAAGCTGTGATAAATCCACAGCATATGGTCAGCACCAAACAGCAGTCAGACACAGTTGATACCAGATATTTTTCTCAGGAGTTGGTATAGAGGATATTGGACTTAGAGTCATCATGTGTCCAGAAACACAACTCTGCTTTCTAACTCTACAACTAAGGAATGCTAATATGACTCTGTGTCTACAGGATGTAGACAGCATGATGTCACTGTAGAGAGATAAACAGGCAGGTAAGTTTAAAGTGGTCAATTTACAACAAGAAATGAAACAAGAGTGCTAGCTAAAAAACATGTACACAGTCAAAGCATGATTCAAAATACTTGCAAATGTGTAGGATGAGGAAGGGAATGCATTCAATAGATCTGTTCAATGTTGAATGAGATGGGTGTGAATATAAAGCACATGACATAAGATCAGCTGTAGCATGGGTAATGCTTTGCTCTAGTGAGAAGTCAGACTAGTTTACATCAGACAATGTTACATGACTTCCTGGTATAAAAATATTTTATTTCAGCAGTTGCCATTTGAGGCCATTTTCAAAGTAACAGAGCCAAAGTAGAAAAGTGGTGGACCCATCACTTCTGATATCTGGAAACTTGTATTGCGTGACTGAAACTACAGCACACTGCAGGTCATTTCAGGAAAATCTGTTATTTTTAAGAAGATCCTGAATTATTAACATGTACTTCAAAATCTTGCCTTCTGGGATATTTGTGTGGTGCTTGCTGCACCGCCACTGTCTGTGGATACATGTTTGTGCCTCGGAGTGAGTGAGTTGCTTCTTAGCTGTGGCTTATCTTCCCGTTGGATATGGATGCAGCTGACCTGGAATCCTTTACTTTATTACAGACCATAAAGGCTGGGCTGCTTCGCATTTTATATCCATGGTGAAACTGCCTCTCCTGTCTATTCTCTTTGGCTATTTTGCATGTTTTTTTCCAGACAACCTCTAACAAGTTGCCTGTCTGTTTTAGAGCAGCAGGCTTCAATATGAGATCACGAGGAGAGAATACAAAACGTTATTATCAAACATTATTCATTTGGTCATATCCTCTTTTGACATATAAACCTGTCACAAATTGACCCCAGATCCACAAGTTCACCGTGTGACAACTTGATTAATTAAAAATGTATTTGATTACCTAATCTTGAGGTCCTGATTTAGAGAGGCACTCAAAAATAGTTTAATATCTATAATATTTCAGCTGACATGAGTACTATGAGTACTTCATTTATAAAGCTGCGATGTGTGCTTAATACATAGTGCACTGACGGTGAGATAAACAGGGCTCAAGAAAAGGCAGGCAGTGAGTCTTCAGCCAGTTAAAATAATACCATTAATTACTCAGCAATGATGTCGCTGTCCAAGGAATCCAGTGCATTAATTAATTTATAAGTACAGCATGTTTTTGTGGCTTCACAAGGCATCTTAAATATTTGAAATACAAAACATCAATAGAGGCAAAGCTGACAATAATGGCCACAGCCCCAACATGTTTACCTGGAAGAACAGGTTTCTGCACACGGCACCAACCATCTGGTGTGTGCTCATAATTATATCCTAGGAGACTGTCTACAGAGGAATTATCCAGGACAGTTAGCTTCTCAAGCACTGTACCTCATTTATGGAAAGTTCAGTAACTATTATTACGATTACTATTTGAACCAATCAACAAATGAATGGTCACATAAGAAACAAGCAGGAGAGTATAATTCATATTTTGGGATTGACAGTGTGTTTGCTGTTATGTATTTGAATATGAATTGTATCATAATATCTATAAACATTAACTACGTGGGGCATATTTGTGAAGTAGCCAACTGGAGGCTGAGGCTGGAGCCAATCCCAGCTGACTTTGGGCGAAAAACGGGGTAAATGGTAAATAGAGATAATGGTCTGTCCTTATATAGCGGCTTTATACAAATATCTTATTCACCCATTCACACACATTCACACACTGATGGCATTGGCTAACATGCGAAGTGCTAACTGCTCATCAGTTTTAGGAGCTAACCATTCACAAGCATTCACACACCAATCACACACTCAGACATATTCCTCTTTTGTGCAGACTACATGCACTCTGTATGACTATTTGATCTTTTTTGCAAAGAAAAAAGCTACTGGACACACAAGCCTTTATTTAAGACCTTACTGATTAATAATTTCCACAACAAACTTGGTGTGACAAGTTCCTTGCCATCTCACTATTCAGCACAAGCTGCAGAATTTGGTGTAGCACACGACTTTGGTACATTGTGGATACAGAAAATTCATTCATTTGCTGCCGTTTGTGAGTGATGCTCTTAAACAGCTTAGACATTTCCTAGCTATTGATTTGAGACAGCACTGTGCCTGGCATCTGGCCAGTGGAAGAGCTGTAGAGAGAGAAAATGGTACTTTGAAAGCAAAACTTGCTAAATGTTGTGAAGAAACAGAGACAGATCAAAGGTACTGCCAAATATCCAAATGTACATAAGAATACTAATCACATACTAATCTCATTGATGGCTTCTTGCATGTGGCCCATTCAGTACACTGAATGTAAACATTTTATCTACAATCATGAGTATTTTTACTTGTTTTTATGGATGCATGTCCTCAAGTGACCCTGCAAGTAATTTGTCCTTGTCTCTCTGCACCATGGGTGCAATAACAAACCAGTCCCACATGAAGGCTGCTCCTCTGTGTTTGTGTGTGTGTGTGCGTGCATTTGTGTGGATAAGACACATCAACGCATCACGTGTTATGTGTTTGTTGATAAGCCTGACATAAAAGACAGTCAAGGCATCGATGGGTGTTGCCTAGGTGACATAATGGAAGTTGTGTAAGTGAGTACCTCGCGACCAAAAGCAAAAACAGAATTCCAGAGGGCCCTCTGCCTCCAGCATATTTTATAAATAATGAGCTTTATAGTTTATTAAATGAAAATGACTGAAATCATCTTTATCACGCACACACGCACACACACACGCACAGACACACAAACACAGTTTTATTTGACAACTGTGCACTAAATCAACAGCTCATATTTAGATTAGATTAGAGGCATAGGTAAGTCCACACAACATGTCCATGCAACAAGTCATGCAGTAAATCCTGTCTGGAGCGTGAACTGGCAGCTGGAGGTGCCAGTTGACCTCCTGGGCACTGAGCAAGGCAAGTGCTTAAAAGAGGTCTTGATTCAACTGTATGTTCATGTGGAGTATGCATTACACCATTATTTGGTCCACCCCATTTCCACCAATGAAGGTAGTCTAAATAGCAGAAGGATCTGTATGAATAGAGACATGTTTGTTGTTCACAGTGAATATAAGGAAGTACAATTCAACAGCAGCACAAACTGCAGCCTCAGCTAAACCAACATCATAAAACAGCTTCAACAAAAAGTGAACATTAACCTCTGTGAAGGGAGGATTTACTGCAGACCTGTGTCTGTCTGTATTTAAGTTTATTTGCACATTTGAGGTTGAAACACGCCCCCTGCTGTTCAGAAAGGCAGGTTCATGTAAAACTGTACTTAATATATATTGTACAAACAGGGGTGTGGTGGTGAATATAGAGGTGGATAAACTGTACTCTACAGCAGGGCTCTTCAACTTTTGTCAGCACAAGGACCCCTTGAACAAGAGACAAACAGAACAGGGACCCCCAGATCTAATTAATATTTTAAAATGTGTCACATTTTAAGCCTGGCCTATAATAACTTTTATATTTACTTTATTCAACTTTTATTTCAATGTATTAACCTATTTATATGATGGGTTATTAGCCTGTATGTGTTTATGATTGATTAAAAAAAGTTATAAGTCATAATTATTATTGGTTATTAAGTGCCAAGAGCTGTGTGTCTTTGAACATGTCCACTGATTCATCCAATTGGAGTGCAAATACAAATCCTCTGCTGTTTGTAGTTTCTCAATTATCTGCACCCTCACATCCATCATTATTTTGGTGAAAATTGTCAATTATTATGACAAAAATTGGCAGACCCCCTGAAGAACCTTTGCAGACCCCATACAGGTCATGGACCCCTGGTTGAAGACCCCTGCTCTACAATATAACCATGATTTAAATAAACTGGGATAAACTGGATTTACCATTTATAGGGGGGTGTTTGTAAAGTGGCTCACACTGAAAATAACAGCAACATTTTGTCACATTTAGCTTCAAACAATGTTTAAAAAAATGGTGTGAATTTTTGAGTCACTTTTTTGCACATTTACAACAATATTTGTCAACTTAGGGTATTTTAAATATTTAAATCCAAATGTTAAATGTTACACCTAAATGTTAAATCTAAATCTAAATGTTAGATCTAAATGTTAAATCTAAATCTAAATCTAAATGTTATATCTAGATGTTCAATCTAAATCTAAATGTAAATGTTAAATCTAAATCTAAATGTAAATGTTAAATCTAAATCTAAATGTTAAATCTAAATGTTTCGGGTGAAACTAAATATTTAACTAATATGCAAATTCAAATGCCGGAAACCGGAAGTACCAAAATAAAAGCTTGAGGAGGTCAGAGTGTGTTTATAGTGGCAAATAACGAATAAAACCCATCTTATCCGGGGAAATGGACTCTTGGACATGGATTATCATGATAATATCTACCTAAAATAACAAACACGTTTGGAGAAGCGACGGCAACAGCGACAGCAACCGCTACAGGGCCACTACAGGCCACCTTGGTAAGTATGTTTTGCAACTCACGTAGCATTGGATTCTTGTCAAGGCTAACTTAACTAAACTAGCTAATGGTAGCCAGTAGAGATTTGCTACTAGCACTTGCAATGCACTTTATTAATTAGTATATTATAATATATTATATATTAATCCAATGCTACGTGATTTGAAAACATACTTAACGAGGTGGTCTGTGGTGGCCCTGTGGCGGTTGCTGTCGCTGTGAAAAGATTTTTGTATTGCCACCAGAACGGCTCTGCTGATATTCTCTGCTAACGCTGATTCATTCATTGACATGTTTACAGAGCGACCATGGCCGACAGTAGAGTGTACCGGGTGGAGGCGGGCGGGTGTAGGATCTTGCTGGCCCTTATGCAAGCGAACATGATCAGTCAAAGTGAGCCCCCTCGTTGCTGGCTATAGTGGCTACAGGTCATAAGTCCCGCACCCTTCATAAAAGTGACACTAAAAACTCAAAGTACTCTTTAAATAAAGTTTCTCCAAACGTGTTTGTTATTTTAGGTAGTTATTATCACAATAATCCATGTCCAAGAGTCAATTTCCCCGAATAAGATGGGTTTTATTCGTTATTTGCCACTATAAACACACTCTGACCGCCTCGAGCTTTTATTTTGGTAGTTCCGGTTACCGGCATTTGAATTTGCATATTAGTTAAATATTTAGTTTCATCCGAAACATTTAGATTTAACATTTAGATTTAACATTTAGATTTAGATTTAACATTTAGATTTAACATTTAGATTTAGATTTAGATTCAACATTTAGATTTAGATCTAACATTTAGATTCAGATTTAACATTTAACATTTGGATTTAAATATTTAAAATATATCTAAGTTGACAAATATTGTTGTAAATGTGCAAAAAAGTGACTCTCAAAAATTCACACCAGTTTTTTAAACATTGCTTGAAGCTAAATGTGACAAAATGTTGCTGTTATTTTCAGCGTGAGCCACTTTACAAACGGCACCCCATAACCATTCTACACCCCTGTGAACAAAACATAAGGATGTGTGTTAGAAGCATAAGTATCCTCAGTATGGTTGGTTTGCTGAGTATTCCTCAGTTATACAGTCAATTCCTAAAGGCTGAATAAGAGATGAACTGACTTGCTAAGATGGATGTCTTCCAGTGAGAGATGCTTTTGTTGAGAGGGTTTTTTAGTTGCAGGCCAAATTTAGAAAGCCTCCTCTAAAAGAGCTAAGTCATGATGTGCTGCTTTGAAGGTTTTCCTCCTAAAACCAATACGCTCGTTTAATGCTCCAGGTTTTTACTGACATGACAGGAAGAGTGGGACCTGTGCGTTCACCAACAGTTCATTTATTATTTAGAGGCTCATTAGGATGGAACACATTAGTCCCACTCAGCATCCCAACCATGTGTTTCCTTATGTAATGTCTCTGTCCCTGCCACACAACATCATGTCACAGAGGACGACTTTCTTCATAGAAAAACTTCCAAATCAAATAATGTGTTTGCTGCAGTCAGCAGCCTGCTCGTCCTGCCCACAGATTTATTGCCCTGGGTCTGGGGTAAGCAGCCACAGCACACCACTAAATACCTTTTCTATTATTACTGAGATGCAGTAATTGTCCATCTGCTCCATTAAAATCCAAATAAAGTCAGAGATACAGCCACTTAGTGGCTTTCTATTTTATTGCCAATTAAAAGAAGATGAGCAAACAGCAGAGGAAAGAACGAGAAGGTTTATGTGACCCGACCTGAGAAAAAATAAGTTGGTATTATACATCAACATAAAACAGAATTGTGCATTATAGAGATATAGAGATATTAGTAGTTTTAATGGCACCTAATTGTTGTTCTGCATATTGCAAAGTTCATTTTAAAACTGTTACATAATTTCTGCTCATCACCCACAGTGCCACACCCTGTCACCGAGGCAAATCTAGCCTGTGAGAGCCAATCACGTTGCCTTTCACTACCAAGAATTCCACTAAGATCTGACCAGTCTGACGCCACCCCACTTGACTTATTGAAGCTTTACCAAGGAGAATTCGGTCTCACATTCTGTCGAATTCATGCTGGTGGTCAGACTTTAAACCCTTACAGATAACACCACAAATACTATACGCCCAGAATTAGTCAAAGAGAATGTTTTTACCCATGTTAGTGTTACTGTCAGCACATTCTAGGCTGGAGACACTGTTGTCTGTTTATGTTAATGAAACGTCAATGGCAAACTATCTATGTATCTATATTATGTCTAGGAAGGCAACCTTCAGTTCCTTCGACCTGGGTCACCACAGGGTTGAGATAGACTGGCACCTGCTGTTCTCAAGCAAAGCCAAACAGCTACTACTGCTGAGGACCTCAAGGCCCACACGTGACCTCGTGTAACCTAAGGATAGAAAATTCTATAACACCTGTGTCTTGCCCACTCCCAGGGTAGTGAAAAACTTAGGGTTATGATTGATGACCAACTAACCTTTTCCAATGATGGCGCCTCAGTTGCCTGGTCATGCCGCTTTGTACTTTACAACATCAGAAAAATCAGGCCTTACCTAACTCAACACGCTACTCAACTCCTGACACAAGCTGTGGTCATCTCAAGACTAGATTACTGTAACGTCCTCCTAACGGGCCTCCCAGCCTGCACAGTGAAACCCCTTCAAATGATCCAGAACGCTGCGGCGCGCCTGGTCTACAACCGACCCAAAAGGTCACATGTACCCCGCTGCTCATCGAGCTTCACTGGCTACCTGTTGCAGCCCACATTAAATTCAAATCACTAATGCTGACTACAAAGTAGTGTCTGGTTCTGCACCCACCTATTTGAGCGCCCTTATACAGGCATATGCTACCTCCTCCAATGAACGACGCCTGGCTCTGCCACCCGTTCGTTCAAGGCAATCCAGACTCTTCTCGTCTGTTGTTCCCTGTTGGTGGTACGTCCTACCAGTTCCTACCAGATCAGGGGTGTCCCTCTACCTTTTACATAGGAAATCGTGTACAGTTAATAATGGTCTGGCTATTTGGGTCATAAAAGTGACGTTACCTTATTGTTATACAAGATGGAAGTGATCAACATTATTACCTATATAAAACAGGCCAAAATAGATATTTCTCCATCAGCCCCATGTATATTTGTTGTTTGCTGAGTACGCTAATTTAGCTGCAGTGGGCACTGTCACTGCACAGCGGGTTTGCACATTGTCCAAAGGCATGCAGATTAATTGGTGACTCTAAATTGTCCATGACTGTGAACGGTTGTTTGTCTCTATGTGTGTGCGACCTGTCCATGGTGTACCCCGCCTCTTGATGGGTTTGGATCAATAAACGTGAATTGTATGATTTCTTTTGACAAAATGGTTTATCCACATTAAATGTCACATGTATATGTCTAAGAGTAAATCAGGTGACCAAGTTATTTTGTATTAAACAACCCAATATGATGATATGACCCAACAATGTTAGTGATCCCACTCGTGCATTAAGGACAATTGTGGGTTAGTCAAGTATTTCTTCTACTTCTATTGGAACATATTTCAGAGTGAAATATTGATCTCTGCAGAGACAGCTATAGAATGTGTTAAGTGTCTCATGCACAGTGAGTCACACTGTGTGTAGGCAGCTCAGAGGAGGGATTGGATTTATGAAGCACAACACACCATTTAATCAGCGTCAGTCTGAAGTAGGGCATGGCAACTGTTAACTCTGCTCACAGGACATTTACCAGCACAGTCACCTCTGCTACTCCACCAAATCATCAAAATGGCTGACTTGCGTACCAGAAGGTAGTATTATGGCTGTAATCAAATCTCATTTCAGAGCAGGAAAGGCAAATGTGTTCATTATACATGCGCAGACTCCTCGCTGTGAGACACGACAACAACTGTCTCTTCTCATTTTTTTCCCCAAGCAACTAGCTTCTTGCTGTGCTTTTTCTGTGGAGGCTAAACAGCAGCTGTGTGTGTGTGTGTGTGTGTGGGTGTGTGTGCCTCAGAGAGGCACATGAAGTGCCTACACAAAGGGAGACATCGGTGAGATGAGGAGCAGGGCGTAGACTCACCCACAGAGCCAGAGAGCTTGTGACATTATTCACGTGTGTGGTGCAAATGGAAAGATCCCAAATTCTGATGAAAACAATGCCGTGTCTTTGAAGATACTACTTCAATACAGGTTAAGTGGCAAATATGAGCAATCAAAAGGAATCAATAAAAATCTTTGGGCTGGACAAAGACCTACACTGACGAGGATCTCAAGAGACTGCTGAGGTAGGAGATAAACTGATGACAAAGCCTGATTCATGGAAAGAAAGTGATGGAAATGAGCTTCAACTGGCTCCTCTGGCTAGGCATGACTCAAACTATAAAAAGATACCAGAGAAACTTCATAGTTGACCTTGCTGTCCGTTCAACTCACCTCCAAGTCAGTTTTTGCACACTGAAGTAATAAAATTACATAAATTTCCTGTGTGTGCACGGCAGAGCTGGAACAAGCTGATCAGACTTTTTGATCCTGGTTAAAAGTTTCACTCTGCACCTCATGATCCCTGCTGCTCTCCAGTCCTGTATTTAGGTCTCTGTTTGTAATGTTTAATGTTTTTAATGCTGCCTTCATTTTATTTTTTAAAATGTTTTTAACGCTGCTTGAAAACTGAAAAGCACAATGTAATAAATGAGAGATTTTCTCTCATGTGGACTTGGCTGGCAAGTGTAGGACTACAATTCAAAGGCTTTAGTAAGACAAGATCAACTTGGACCAATAAAAGCAAAGAGGACAAAACAGAACAAAAGAGTGACGGACGCCCCGCCACAATCCCCCAGAGGAAACTATGCCCTTGTATTTTCGTACAGACCATCAGGGCTCCGAGAGGTTGATGCCAGCTATAGCTTGAGCCAGTGCAGTTAAACATGAAAATAAAAGGTGCATGTATCATATTTAACAGCACTGGCTCCAGCATCTTAAAGCAGCTGTAATCAATTGAATAAAAACGTAGCAAATAACAATGTGCAAGGGGTCGAACATTCTAGTACTTTCTTCAGGATGGACTCAGCCTGGCATTTATTGTAGCAGCAATGAAGCTAATTACACAAGAAGAAGGCTTTTAAAACTAATTAATGCTCTCTCTACTCTAAATATTGTTCTCTCTACTCTAAATACTGCCTCAAACATGAAGAACACTGTGCATTTTAAAGTACATTTGGTTATTATCTAAGAATTTAATGTGAAACGTTTAAACGATTTAAACACAAGATTAACTTTTATATCGTCACCGTCAATATCACAGCATGTCAATATTGTGATAATTACTACAGTTCATTTTGTCCGTGTTGTCTCTCTTACTTGCAGTATGAACTCATCAGAATGGTGCTGACAACATTTGCACTGTGTTTAGTTTTTTGTGTTTTGGATCTGCGTCAGCGAGCTGGCG
Source organism: Miichthys miiuy (assembly GCA_036365135.1). Lineage (NCBI taxonomy): Eukaryota > Metazoa > Chordata > Actinopteri > Sciaenidae > Miichthys > Miichthys miiuy. The sequence goes on along the minus strand of CM071604.1, from coordinate 4,139,543 downwards.
TTTAGTCAGCAGTGGTCACATATAATTGCAAATGAATGATCAATAAGCTGCTCTTTCTGGATGAATACACAATGTTTGTATGTGTGTGTGGGACCATGAGAGAGTCTCTTATCTATATCAGAGCCCCAGTACAAGGAGAAAAAATACATCAGTTGCCATGACAATTACACCGATACACAGACCTCTCCACCCTCCGAATTATACAGCCCCTCTCAGCCACACACACACACACACACACACACACACACACACACACACAAATTTCAACTAACCGACGAGCTGGTCGGAACATGTTGTCTTACCTGATACTATGCTGGTCATTGTTGCTGACAGTGGAGGAAGAGGAGAGAGCCGGAGGATGCTGCTGGATGGAGGAGAGAAGAGAATGTGAAGGAGTTGGAGAGAGAGGATGAAAAGAAGGAGGAGGTGGGAGAGCGAGGGAGAGAGAGAGAAAGAGAGAGGGAGAGTGAGGGAGGGAGGCAGGGAGGGGATGGGCTGGGCATATGTCTGTGCTCTGAATGGTGCAATGCACAAGTCTATGTGAACAATGGGCAGCCAGTGGGACTTGGTGCGTGTGTGGTGTGTGTGTGGTGGAGAGGAGGGTGTATTCTGTTGCTGGCAAGTGATGGGTGGGGTGAAGCAGTGGAGGGAGAGTCACACAGGGGATGTAACCAAATCTCATTTCTCTGACATGATTCAGGTTTGGACAGATGATATGAAATGCATCTAAAGCACTGAAGACTGAATGATTTGAGGTCCATAAAACAGCGTGCGGTGCAGTTTACAAACTACAGAAATAAAAGTCCATTTGAGTCAAGATCACTCATTTCAAAGTAATGGATGGAATGAACCTGCATTTAAAGCATCTTCTAAACAGTGTCTGACAGATGAGTGATTTAAAGCTTCTGCTAATGTGGCTTCAAGTAGTAAAAATGCAGCTATGATATTAAAGTTGAGCATCCACAAAGATCTGAGTGAAAAGAATCATTTGTAACTGCCAGAGAACCTGGTTCAAAAACAGCTCATTGCTGTGTAGATGTGTAGGCGTGGATTTGATTGACAGCTCCCTCAGGAGGACCGACACAGAAGTGAAGCAATGTACTCCTACTGGGAGAGCACAACATGTCTTTTAGCGACCAAAAAACATATTTACAATATTTTCTCTGCTTTACTTTGCCGTCAGATAGAACTTTCAGACAGCTGTTTCCTGAATAAATCAATCAGAATATTTTCACACCTGAGCCAAGCTGAACTGATGATTAATATTGACCAAACCAGAGTTGGGGATTTGTGGAACAGCAGAAAGGCTAATCAAGATATTATGAGTTATATTTTGTTATTATTATTTACAATGACTAAACAAGGCCATTAAGCTGATCTCAGTTAAGTAAAAGAGAGAAACTTGAATTCAAAAAGTGTACAGCTATATTTTTCTGTTTCATGAGGAAGACAGATAGATGTTAGACTATTTATTTTTATTTCTAGACAGTTTGAGTTTACTTATTAAACCAAAGTCGGGTTCTTTCAGCTGCTTTGAGGCAGAAGGAGAGCAGAGAGGTTTTGTTTTGTGATTGGTTCAGAGCATTAATTGTGTAATAAACGTCTGTGCATAACCATGCCCAAATCAAACCCAATATCAGGAAGGTTTACAAAACTTCAATGACAATATTTCAGATCTGGATTGACACTAATTCCTTTTAGATGTTCAGTATTATGTTTGTCTCTGTGTGCCCTGCAGTAAGCTGGATACTGATGAGGATAAGCGGTTACAGATAATGGATGGATGGACTATTACGTCTGTAAGATCCTATAGTGAGAAGGCTGTTGTGGATTTGGGCTTCCAGAGACTTTAAAGCTGCACTAATAAATATTTTTATATTAAAATGGGTAAAAAAAGGTAAAATAACAAATGTATGATGTGAAAAGTTTCCAGCAGCAACAGGCAGCTCTGATAAACCAACTGTACACAACCTGCCCAGCAACAACAGACAGACAACGTTAGCAACTAGCAGGTGAACATAGTGGAGCATTTAGTGTATATTTCAGATTTTAGTGGTATGAATGAGTACAATGTTTCTGCTGCACATCACAGGTAAAGCTGTTTACCTCAGTGAAGTGTTGCCTGTCACCTGCAGCCTCTCTCAGCTCACTGTGGCTGTTACTGTTTGGACTATTCCTCCCTGTAAAACTGATCTGCTGACCAAATAGTGCAGAATATATCTGGTTTATATTGGCGTGGAGTCTGACACACTACAGTCATTCATATAGAACATGTGCATGATGAATAGTGAATGAGTGTACAGAACAAAACCAGGTCTATTAATAGTCCTTCTCTTTCAGTGGCACTTACCTCATTTGTTTAATATGAATCTTTTTGTAATTTAATTTTTTTTTTTTAACCTTTTTGAAGGCTCAGTACTTTGAGTTTAGGGTATTATAGTTATTAGAAAATGTTACTCAAATAAAAAGAAATTAACATTTGATGGGGATTATTTCGAGTGGTGTCAACATATTAATTTTTAATAATTTAACAAGCTCTGTGGCACAGAGGGACGGCATATATATCAGGCTTTGGTCGAGGAGGAGCATTTGGGAATCGTGTGATGGTGACAGCAAAGAGGGTTTGCAGGAGAGGCTCAGGGGTCAAAGGTCAGGAGGAGTATGACTCAGTGAGGGGTCTCACTTCTTGTAAGTGAATCAATGCTATAGATTGGAACGATGCAGTCGCTCTGAAGACTCACTGAGATGAAATTTGGGGGTTTAAATATGCAGTGTATTTTAATGATGTTTCAAATTTCTCATGACTCCGTATGACACATTACAGAAGAGTTTTTCTCTTGTTAATCAGTTCATACTGGATGAATTACAGCCTGCACTTCACTAGTTGTTATAAATGAGAATAATGTTGATGACTCATATATCACAGCACCAGACACTGCATTGATTTAACACCACTCGGAGGAAATTAGGACAGGTGCATGAATGTGTGACAGAGAAGCATTAGCATTTCAAATGGAACATTGATTCTTCTGGCCGGAAGAACACAGGGTGGCTTTTAAAGCAAACCACAGAGGAAGAATAGAGGACATCACTGAAAGACTGAAAAAATGTCATTGCATCTTTCACTAAGAGCGTGTTTGTAACTTATGTTTTTGTCTAATACTATTTTGAAATCTCTTGTCTCTGCTTCCATCTGGATGAGCCGTCATTTAAACCTCATGCTGACAGTCTGCTGAAGAGACTTGAGATGCTCCATTTTTGCTGGAAAAGGATCGTAGCTATGGAAACAGTCAGTCTTCAGTTTAAAATTCATGAATGAGACAAACTGAATTAAAATCTAAAATTGTAAATTCATCTCATTATTATGGGATATTCTGAAACTCTGCTTCTTTACACAGAATTCACTGCAGTTCATTTTTGTTTGTAGTTTCATATTAGGACGAATGCCTCTGTCAGTTCTTCCTACTTATGCATATTATATCAGCTTTGATCACGTTTTTTTTTTTTCATTTACTAAAGTCACTGTCAGGTTACAGAGCAGTTCCATTGTCTTCAGCAAGCATGCAGATTGTCTTCATGTGTTCAAAACGTTGTCCGTTATTGTTTGTGTTGAATTATGTAGCATATCTAAAGTATAATACCAAGACCAGGACTTATTTCCAACACATGTATAAACTTACACAAAGTGAAAACTTTCTGTCTCTTTGCAGTTTTCTGGATACGAACATGCAAAAGTGACTGAAAATGTTACATTTTACTCTCACTGACAGAGACATGCTTTTACTGATCCTATCCATAAACCTTCATCTTAATCAATCATTTCTGCTTCATTCTAATAGTTCAGGCTGGTGTCCGATTCCCAGATTTTTGGCACCTACTATATTTTGATGTTGACACAGTTTATTGAATTTTGTAGAAAGTGTAAACGTAACATCTGACAAGATTCCTGCAGTTTCAAGACATTCAGTCGTTTGTCCGAATAACAACTCGAGTTTTATTCTTCATAATCAGTATACACTCCTGATCAAAATCTTAAGACCGGGTGGAAAATTACTAATATTTGCATTTCACGCTGGTGGAACTTAACGAGATTGTAAGTAGAGTTTCAGAATGCAAAAATAAGTAACAGGAGCTAGAGACAACTAAATAGAATCAGCAGTTTATTGAAAACTGCATTTAAACTTAAACAGGCTATTTATCAAAAGACCCCAGCCCAAAATAACCAAAAATAGATCTAAAAGTGTCAAAAATGGACTCAGTAGTGCTCAGTAGCCCCACCATTCTTCTTTATCATTTCAAAAATGAATTTAGGCATGCTTGATGTGAGTTTTTCCAGAAGGTTGGTGAGAACATTGCCCCATGTGGTGAAGATGGCTTAAAGAAGGGCATCCATGGTCTGGAACTGACGTCTGTTTTGAAAACTTCCTTGCCATCCCTCCCCAAACGTTCTCAGTGGGATTTAGATCAGGGGGACATGCAGGATGGCCCAAAAGAGCCTAACGCTAACCCTGGAAGAAGTCCTTTGTCAGGCAGGCGTTGTGAGCTGAAGCATTGTCCTGTTGAAAGACCCAGTCATCACTGCACAGACAAGGGTTCTCAGTCAAGAGGGATCCCTGCTGCAACATCTCCACAGAGCCAGCCACATTTTGACACCCCTGCTGTAGCTCCATTTTTACATTGAAGGAAGAAGCACCCCAGATCATGATGGAGCCTCCTCCACTGTGCCACGCAGAAAACATCTCCAGTGGGATCTCCTTGTCATGCCAGTAACGTTGGAAGCCATCAGGACCATCCAGATGAATTTTTCTCTTCAGAGAATAAAACTTTCTTCCATCTTCTAATGTGCCATGTTTGGTGCGCCCTTGCAAAGTGCAAATGGGCAAGTTTGTGGCATGGCAGGAGACATGGCCTTTAAAGACATTTTTTGTTCTTTAAGCCCTTCTGTTGCAGATGCCATCTTATGGTGACTGGGCTACAGTCAAAAAGCACAGTACAAGAAGGGTCTTAGTTTGGGTCAAGAATCGGCCTGTGTCTTCACTGACAGCCTGTCAGATCCTCCAGCTCAGTGCAGGTGAAATATTTTTGGGTCTACCACCCCATAACCCTCAGGATCTTTTAAGAAATTTAAAATGACTGTCTTACTGCGTCCAAGCTCGACAGGGATGGCACGTTGTGAGAGGCCTTGCAGTTCAACAATCCTGTCACGTTCAAAGACAGAAAACCTTTTTGCCTTTGCCATCAGGGGGTCATGACAGCGTGAATGCCTGATAGAAAATGACATGAAAGCCAGAATTTTGTGCAGATTGACTTTTTAAGGCTGTGGTCTTAAACTTTTGATGAGCTGATAAACAGCCTGTTTAAGTTTAAACGCAGTTTTCAATAAACTACTCATTCTATTTAGTTGTCTCTTGCTCCTGTTTCTTCTTTTTGCATTTTGAAGTTCCACCAGCATGGAATGCGAATATTAGTAATTTTTCGCCCGGTCTTAAGATTTTGATCAGGAGCATATGTGTCAAGTCTCACACAGACACACACAGACACACAGTGTGCATGTGTGGGTCATTGAGTACTGATAATAGAACATTCAACAGATTTCTTTTTTTTTTTAAATCAGAAATTTATTATCATCATCTACTATATGTGACTGACTGAGGACGTCATCTTCAGGTTCTTTAATCACTTCATACATCAGGTTACCCAGGTTACACTGCTGCAGAGGTCAGCAACATTTATGAGTGTGTTCAGCACACTTTAGTTTTTACTCTTCAGTTACCAACCAGCTGGAATTATGAACATCAACATTTCAAAGTCAAAAAAAAAAAAAAAAGTTTCATTTTGATCACACTGGGACTGTTTTACAGAGGTCAAGGGATTTACAGGTAACAAAGAAACCTCAAAAAAACAGTTCAGTGACTGTTGAGTCATAAGTGTTTCACTCACACAAGTCTGTTTGCACTGCTGCACCAGAGTCTGTATGGAGCCCCACTCAGTTCCCCTCTGCTGTGAGCAAAACCATGAAAGTCAAACACATAAAAAAAGTGGGCCCTAACAGAGTAGTTACTGTTGCTCCTCTAAACACTTTAGGACTTGAACTCTCCACATGACACAGCTGCACATGAAAAGTCTCAATGTAACAGTTATGACAATGTTACAAACCCTTTAAAACCACAACCAACAATCTTATGACAGTCATATGATGAGTCAAAAAAAATGATTAATAAATAATATAACAAGTGAAGGGTTTTGGGGCTAGAAACAAGAACATGTCAACAGCAAGTAAAGTGAGCAAAGTAGTGAAACCTGGTTCTGTGGAGGCAGCATGTTGGGGGGCTTTTCCACAGAGTGCTACGGCTGCAGGACGATATGTCGAGCCAAAGTATGATGGTCCTCCTAAATGTTGAAAGTTGTGTTGTAATGTTTGATAGCTAACTGTATGTGGACTTGAAAATGAGGAAAAATACCTTGTATCATTGTTCAAATATAGGACCTCATTCTGCAGTCAGTAGAGCACCATATGACGGAGCACGTCATTCATCTACTGCCAGCAGAATCGCCTAATCACAATCAAACAAACAGTATCTTTCTTTAGCTTCTACTTTAGAAGTTCAACATCATAAACGTCCTTACAGGACTACTGAGCTGGATCATATCTGACAGGTCGCTGTTTGCACAAGAGGCCTGCCCAACCACAGGCCTGAAGTGTAGATGCAAATATGTTCTCCTCTTGTGCACAACAGTGGCAGCATCTTTGTGAATTCACACAAAAAGCGAGGTGGATTCAAATTCTGTTTAAACATTGTTTAGTAAATGTGATACTGTGAGCCAACAGAGGACAGCTGTATTACAGTTTGGTATATTTCATGAGAGAGCTGATGTTTCTGTGTTCTTGTGATCGCAGTGCAATGTGTCAGATGTCAGTGAAGCTCCATGCAGATACATGGTGCAGCCAACCACCACAGACTGAGGGCTGCTGCTCGCACGGGGAGCAGAAGAAATCATCAACAAGTGGAACGGACAGACGTCCATTCAAATCACATCTGATATTATGCTCTGTGACAAAGATTCTGTCACACTCTGTCTGTAATGAACTCCTGAAAGCAGAAATTCAAAGTGTTTCAAAGTCACAGCAAACACGAGGAGAGAGGAGAGTTATGAGCTCCAGGGTTTACGTGGAATGTCCTCAAGGAGAAACTCATAGTCCGGAAGCGGCATCGAGAGCGCTTAAGACTTCTTACGTGATGTCCTTTTGTCTGGGTGGCCTGTGAATGTTTCTCACCACACACTTCACCATCCACTCAATGCCCTCGTTCACTCCATCCCTGCATCAGAGCAAATAAGGGAGTCATTCAGAAGCATCTGAAACTCATTCAGACAAAGTACATAAAAAGGAACATGGTTCAAGATCGCAGAGCATTTTAACAGTAAAGTCTCTAGTTCACCACAGTGTGGTGCAGTGCTGGAATTTTATTTTTATTTTATTTATTATTTTTTAAATGGCGCTAACTTGATGAGCATATACTTCATCCATGTTTGTCTTAGTTTGAATTTATTGAAATATGCAAACATTCTGTTGTCTACAGGGCCTCCTGATAGGTGGGAAGAATGGAGGAGATTCCTAACACTCTGGCGACACCTGAAGTTGCTCAACACCCATCCATTTTCTTTACATAGGTTTATGATGGATCTTTAATTTTGTCTGCCTGACTGTCCATACTGTAATTTCATTTTTTTAGCTTCTACTTTTGAAATGAAACACTGTAAGCTTGGCAAGCGTTACTGTAGTGGATGATATTTGACAGGTCACTGTGCACGCTCAGTGTACCACAGCAGCAGTCTTACCCTGTGAGCGCAGTACAAGGCTGGACTAAACAGTCTCTCTTGCCGATCTTCGGGGCAGAGTCACTGAAGGCTGTTTTAATGTCCGGCACTGACAAACAGTTCTGAGAAGAGAGAAGACACAAAACATGACTGAAGGCTGCGACAGCAGAGACAAACCACAAGACAGAAGACTCAGGCCAAGCCCTGAAGTGATGCTAGAGCAATTCAATCCACTGCTCAATCAATCAAAGTTGAAAAGGTCATACAGTACCGGTACATCCTGCTTGTTGGCCAGCACGAGGAGAGGGACGCCTTCTAACGCCTCACTGCTGATCATTTTCTCTGGAGGACATGAGTTCAGTTATTGATTCAACAACAAGCAAACAAGTTTTCTACTGACTCAAACACTTCTGATGAAGGCTATTCACTGTCACTGCACTCTGGTGCTACTGACATTTTTCTCATAACACGCAATAATAACACACAATAATAACATAACATCTTATTCTTCTGTTGATGTAAGTAGTAGTTGAAGATCCACGGTCCTTGTTTTTGTGAAGTCTATCTGAAGCTAAAATAAGTTGATCAAATCATTTTAAACCTTTAAGGGTTGTTTTAAACACAGGCACACACACACACACACACACACACACACACACACACACACACACACACACACACACACACACACACACACACACACACACACACACACACACAGAGTGTGTCACTTACCAAAGGCCTCCTTTGATTCTGACAGCCGCTCTTCATCAGTTGAATCTATCACATAGATGACTCCATGGGACTCAGCATAGTACTAAATATAAACATGAAGAGTACAAACAGACATGAGAGCAGACTGGACTGCATCACAGCTCACTGACTACATGTAAGCAACATGACAATGACACCTTTGGTACAACAAGATCATGAATTTAAAAGTTGTAATACTCACAGAAAATTAAGTTTATTTGGAGAATAAAGTTCGACAACAAAGACGTGATAGCATGAACAAAAAAAAAAAGTCAGAATATTGGGAGAAAGGGGTTCTATTAAAAACCAAGAGACAGATATTATGACTGGACAGGGTACATTCTAGGGATGCACCGATTGTGAAATTCTGGGCCGATACCGATACCGATGTTTAAAATAACAACTTGGCCGATGCCGATGTTTTTTCTTTTTGTTATTTATTCCCTTTGTGCCACGGAAACATTACTGAACTGTCTTAAAAGTCTTTCAGCTCTTCATCATACAAAACTGTTTTGCCTTGTTTCTCATGCGCAGTACACTAGACAGTTTCACAGACCGTTTGGATTTTTCTTTTGTAAATAACTTTGTTTACATTAAAACTACATGTCTCTCAGTCCGTGACTTTTCCTAAATATATGTGTTTGATGGCTTCTAAAGCTTACAACGTATTAAAATGAAACAAACTTGATTTCTGAGCATTTATACCTCGGACGCCAATCTGCATATGCGACAGTTATGTGTCCAGCTGTGGTCACAGCAATTATTACAATGTTTCATTTCATTTTCTCACTTGTAATGTTTTCATACTATCACATTTATTTTGACCTGTATATGTGAATCGGGTGCGAGTGAGCGCGCGTGTGCGAGCGAGCGAGAACGAGAGGAGACACCGGGCGTGTACGGGCATAAACTGAAACGGGCCGGTTAGAAATGAAAAGAGGAAAATCACAGAATATAGGATATGTCCAGGACACTCAGGACGTGAGTGAGGGAGGATCGGATGGTGGTTCAGGTAGCGATGAGGAAACTGTCACTGTAAGCTGCACATCTGTCAGCTGCACACCTGTAAGCAGCTGTGCTCCATGCAGACATTTCTCAGACTTTATTTTGTAGGCTAAGGGCGGGCGGGGCCGGCGTGCGTGAAGTGAGCTGAAGGTAGTCTGAGTGTCTGTTGGCACGTTAGCCAGAGCTGTAGTGGGTGTGTGAGTGAGTGAGTGATACTGCTGCCTGCTGAACAGAGGGTCGCAGGAAGAAGAATCTGAAGTGCCCGTGTTTCAGCTACAAAAACCCGCCATATAATCATCGGCCACTGCCATCGGTGAATGTCATCTTTATTTGCCGATGGCGATGGCAGTTAAGGAGGCGAATATCGGCCGATACCGATGTTCAGCCGATGCATCGGTGCATCCCTAATACATTCAGTTATAATATCCAGACAACAAACATCCAGAGACCAGAAGGAGCCCTGTGCTGTTGTCTGTGTGGGATATTGGGAAGAAACCATATGACGATTCATGTTCATTAAACTTCACAGGGAGAGTTTTTGACGTCCGACACACGCCCGTCTCACAGAACAGATATGTTTACATTTTAATGTGCATTATGAGCATGAAGTCCATCATCCTAGGACCACACACCTTGTTTATTTACACTATTTATAGACCTAAAGAAGGCGGGATTGTGCGTCATTATTAAGCCGCACCAATCGTGTGTACACACACACACACACAAAGAATGGGGTGGGGGGGGCATTGTGTCTGTGTTTACGCCTGTGTTACACATCACATCTATTTTGCCATGGAATTTAACTGGACATTCTATTTTGTGTCATGAACGGTCTTCTTCATGGCAGTGTGGCAGAGCTCTTTACAAAGCAAAGCATGACGCCCACAGATTGCTGTTTGCATCACACAAAGCTCCTGCTCTGGATATATTCTGAAATTAGAGCCTGCTTCAGTCACTCTGCAGAAACAGTGCAGTGCAGTTATGTCCTCATATTATGACTCACTAACTCACTTTGTCCCACAGAGACTGGAGCTCCTCCTGACCTCCCAGATCCCAGAACATGAGACGAGCTTTGCCCACATCGATCGTACCAACTGTGAAGGAAAGTGAGAGATCAAGAAGAAATGTTAGAGGGAAGCGGGATAATCAAGCTTATACAACGAGTAGTTCAGATGAAGCAATCTAATCCATGCTCATTTAGAATGTGTTCAAATCAGCATGACACCCAGCACAGTCACTGTTTGGAGTGACAAGCCCAGTAATCTTCATGACAAACACGAGAGAAGACACACTGGAACATCCACTTACTGTTCAGGCCAACTGTGGTTGTGATTTTTGATAAATTCATTCCCTTATAGTTCTTACTGAACTTTGTTTTGGTCTGTTCCAGAAAGGTCTGCAGAGAAAGACGACAGTGAAATTAACAGACAAGTCAACACTAGACACACATGTCACTGATTCATGACATGGCACGCACACACACACACACACACACACACACACACACACAGTCAAAGTATTTAAGGTGTGGTAGAAACAGTGACAACTCTGAACTGGTTTATTAAGTTTCACTCAGTGGTGGAGGACATTATTAAAAGGACATGTCAGTTTTACTCATCTAATGTACAGAGTACAGTTCTAGTTTTTTTTTTTAACACATTTGTCTAATAGATGGCTAATGACAATGAGACAGGGTAATAAAAAGTTAGTTACTGCAGCTTCATCATTAAGACACTGCTTTCATCCACAAGGTACAGATGTTGTCATGCTTCAGAACTTTTACTTTGGGTTGGGTTGGCTTTATGGAATGTTAAATGAGTTCGTTAGTAGAGCTCCGTTTGGCCGCTCCGGGCACCGCTAACTTAAACGTACCGCGAAAAGACGAGCAACTAAACCCAAACGGTGACTGCTCGAACCGGGCTTTGTTACCGGCGGCTCACCGGCCTGCAGCACTTTAACTTATGAGACACCGAAAACGAGCCAATCAACAACTCCGTCCACCGAGTTAACCCAGGTGTGATAAATTCTGATTAAAGACCTTGTAGGACTTCATTTACCGTTTTCCCAGCGTTGTCCAGTCCCAGGATCAGCACGCAGTACTCGTCCTTCTGGAACATGTACTTATATAATCCAGATAATAAAGTATACATGTTGGAAAAAATGTAAACAATACGAGTATCTGCTAACTAGTCTGTCCAGAATTAGCTTGATAACATAGCTTAGCCCACATATGTGGCCAAATTCAGCGACACGCGCCTCTGTGGCTTCATTATAATCAACACAAACAAGTAGTTTGTGAACACGCGTGAAAAATCCACAGAAACACGAGAACAGATGAGAAACGTCGTCGTTTGTAGCTTTATTCCTCCTCCGACTCCAACTCGACAACACAGCAGTGACGCTACGTGGATCCTACACAGGAAGTGCGTTTGTAGGAATTGTGGGAAATGTAGTCTACAGTGTCTTAGAGACCTTTCTGTCAACAGGGTCATACGTTGAAATAAAACTCAATTGTCCAGAAAGCATTTCGGCGTTCCTGCGCTCCTGTGGAAAAATCCACCCTAAAACAGATACAGACTTTAAACTGGCGAATTAAACTAGCACGATCAGGAGCTGATCATCAGCCCGAATGTCCAGTTAAATTTCACGATTCTCTCCTGAAATGCTGATTCTTCTCTTCTCAATCAAATGTATTGATTTGTGTCTTTTTATATGTTAGTGTAAGTAAGTCAGCTGTTTGTATCAACTGTATCTATTTCCTCCAGACTCTTCACATACCATTGTGCGCACACCCTGTGTTTAAACATGTTTATTTTTTTTTATTTTATTTTAATCATATATTTGTACTTGTCACTGGGGATTTGTCATGACTATAAACTGAAGGTGCTACTACAGTCAAACCATCCATCCATCCATCCGTCCATTATCTATAAACTGCTTATCCTCATCAGGGTCAGTCAAACCATAAACTACTAAAGTGTGTATATTGATCATTTATTTGTGTTTTTCAAATCATCATAATAAATATCGGCTGGTAGCTTGCACTGCATTGGTTAACACTGATCAAGCTGGTAAAGATGGTTATGGGAAAGTAATATATGTCAGCCAACTGGAACCATTACCAGCAAAAGACATAGCTAAATAGCATAAAAATAGCTATTCCAGTGACTGAAGTGAAAACAGTATAAACAACACATGATAATATTTGAGAGGAAATTATTTTATTTCACTATTTCATTTCAAGTGTGAGAAAAGTAAAAAAAAAGCAGGTACACAGCCACCACCACATCCCAAGTTCAAAATGTTGATATGGCAAACATATTACCTATTTCCACATCGAGCAGAGGTGAAGCAACATTAGCACTCACTAAAGGCTCCATGATAAGTCCAGCATTCACTTTCTTTTTAGTGTCCTCCAACTCCTGACAAACATCCATTATGCTAACCATCATGCTAACTCAGCCATTTGGTGCTGCACAATATTGTACAGTGTGTTCATCAGAACTTTTTGGCTGAAGCTGCAGTGGTTAAGAAGAGCGATGAGACTGAGCCACCCAGGCAGCGTACTGTAAAATCAAAATAATGAACTAAAAGAGGCAACAAGTGCAGCAGAGCTGCAGAATCATGTGATCCTGCATGGTTCATAAGCCAGCTCTCACATTATACATAAGCATTTGATTCAATGTTACTAACGAGTATATTGATCAATGAAGGTTTAATTATCCATTTTATTGCTAATATCTCTTTAACCTCCCTGACTGTCATACACTTTGGTTGATATCATCCCACAAGTGATGTGCACAGCTCCACTGTTAGAACATCACAGCTAATTATGAAAAAATACAACCTGACATTTAGACCTTAAAAAGTTAAAGTGAACAGAAAGCACTGATACCACGTCATATAGTTTTTATTTTCTTAATTTTGTTTTTTATAGAAATGAAGTGCCTTGTGTTTAAACAGTGTTACCTAATTAGAATTCACTGAGTGGTAGACATATTTGACTTTAAAGATTATCAACTTAGAGTCTGACACAAATTCTGACAATGAATAGCAGCTACAATAAACATGAGTCTAAATTCTGGGCTATATATGAAAATACATAATTGACTCACTCAAAATGCATCTTATTTGTCTCAAAGGACCTGCTTGGCAGCTTTATAAGGTCTTTCGTAGTAAACCAGGAGCTTACTAACTGTAAACGTAATGCATAAAAAGCAAAATCACCTGTTACTCCACACACTTGCTATGACAAAGCTGACTATAATCAAATTCTTTGATGGTATAGCTGTTGCTACGCTGCTGTGGCCTGCTCCCAGAGTGTGGCACTTTGTGATGTATGTCTTCCTCTGTGAGCATCTGTAGAATGTCATTGGATTGTCTGATTTTACATACAATCCATCAACTCTGTGCATGCAGAATCTGCTGTCAGGATACACAACGGTGATGTTCTGCAAGCAGCCGTTGTCTGGCTTTGTTGTGGCGGGGGTGCTGTCTGTGGTGACTTGCTCCTGTGTGGGTTGTGTGTTTTCAGAAGGAGAGGAAGAGGTTGTGGGCAATACAGCAGGAGTTGCTTCCTGTGTTGGCCAGTCTGTAAAAAAAAAAATTAAACAGCACAGAAATAAATCTAATGTTTAACACAGAAGAATATATTTTAACAATTTACAGTTTATGTATTATGAGATAACTCTATTATGAGGTACCATAACTCAGTGTGAACTTTAACAGGAAGCCTGCTTTACAATCAAGGAGGAAAAGTCTAATGAAAATATGCTATTTGTTGCATTATGGGGAATGTAGTATCCAGTGTTTTTTTTTTTTTTTAGCTTGGCCTATAGTATTGACTCCAAGTCTGAATATCTGCATTTCTCCTCTCTCTTGTCAGACCCGGAACTTTTAAAGCAGCAATGATGCAAGATGAGGTGTCTTGATATAAACTTTTTTTATTTCAAATTCTGCTTTCTATGTTTTAACTTCTTGATGTGAGTTCCTTCTTTCCATTATGTTATTTAAAGACAAACCACCAGTATGTCATACAAAACAACACTGTACCTTTTCAGCCATCTAAAATTATTAAAATAAACAATTTTTCTGAGGAAAATCAATCACTTTTTCTGGCTTTCAGTCACAGATATATTAAACCATGTGACAATGCACAGACAATGATTTTCTACAGTGACACATTTAAAATGTATATGAATAACGTCATAAATCAACATATTGGGTTTTGAATTGAGGCCACTGCCTCTCAAAATTTCTGTGTATCTGTGAACTGAATGAATGTCCCTGGAGCAAAGACAGTGTGTGGTACAGCAGCTTTACCTTCACTGAGTTTACGTTTTAGATGTGATATCAGCGGATATTTGCCCTGTGCACAGAACTGTCCAGAGAAGTCATCCATATCCAGTGTCCACACAGCAGCTCCTCCCAGCTGCCTGCTCTTCAGATAGTCCACCTGGAAGACAATTACAATAAAAATTACACAGAGGCTTGAAATATCTGTGTTTTCCATAATAACCATACACTGTACCTTAGCATCAAAGCTCCTCTGGTTATCAAAGCCGGCCCACTGATTGCCCTTGACTGCGAAGGGAACTTTCTGATCCTCAAGCCACTGAACTGTGGTGCCTTTCAAGAAGGAGCAGGTCTGTTAAAGAAACAAGTGTTATGTTCCTGCTGATGAAGCCAGAGTAGTACTAGTAGCACTTGCAGGAGCAGTCGTATTAGAGGCCGTTGTTGATATAATAGTAATGATATCATATTAATACAAGTAGAGCTGCATTAGTAGTAGTAGTAGTAGTAGTAGTTATAAACCCACAGGGTGAACTGCACATGATATGACACTCTCAGGCCCATCAAGATGTTAAAAGATAGAGACAGAGTCAAGTCATGCTGTCATTTTCAGAATAGGTGCTTTAAAAAAGGTCATGTCAGAAGTGGTATCACATAATACCTTCTTGAAATTCAGAAGTTAGTATAGGTATACTCATACACTTACGTCACTTCTTCACAATCTTTATGAAATCAACACAGAAGAGGTGCATATTTTGTAATAATACTGACCCACAGACTACAGGGTGAAACAGCTACAGAATTATTCATTTTGAGCGAAGTATTATTTCTCTTTACTCCATCAATTAATACAAAATTTGACAACTTTGGTTTGCTGAACACTGATGGATGAGTCACATCAGAGGGGATTTAGATGGTGCACTCCATTGTGAACTACTCCACTGGATGTGAAACTGTATATAAAGATATAAAATCCAAATTTGTGCAGCAAGTAGGAAGTCTGATTAGAGCTGAGCCAGACCAAGCAGGCAGCACTCTCTTCTCCTTAATAATAATGATACTTTTTAAAAAATATATAAAATGAATACTAGTCACTGAGATCTTCACACAATGTAGCAATTTCTATATCAAACACTTTAAACTTATTTAGCTAGCTCATGTAGCTAGGTACTCTAGGTACGTCTTGTTACCTCATAGTAAGACCAGACACCAATCTGCTGGGTGTAGGGCCCGGGACCGGCAGGGCCACTGATTGGGGCTCCTAGGCCTGTCGCCGGGGTGGAGAGCGTAAAGGAACGAGCATTAATGGGACAACCAAGCAACAACTTCCCTGCTGGTGCTCCACGCTCCATCCAGTACCGCATAACATAATCCTGACAGGACAGAGAGGAGGAGTTGTTAATCAAGTGAACAACTTCTATCAAACCAAGCTTCCTTGATAGAGGTAAATGGTATGTAATGCCACTGACAGGCAACCAAAGGAAACACACCATTCACTGAATAAAATGATGGATTTTTCTGGGTTTGAACATTGTTGGAAACATTTGGGATAATGTAAGTATACAACTCGACAAAATAAATGAGACTGGCAGTGGCGGATTCACTCATTATGTTCTACCAGAAAAAAAGCACATGTGGAGTATTACGCAGCCCATATGCACACACCTGGGTGCACTGGCACACACACACACAGACAACATTTACTATAGACAGCAATGTTACAACAATGTCCCCTGCAAGCTGGTACTGTAACAGTTCTTAGTTTTCTAAACCAACATGCAACATGCAAGCAGTACTACTGAGACAAAATCCCAACAAATCAAACTGCTGGGCAATACTTGAAAAAATTAAGCCATACAAATACAATAAACACAACAGCAGCACATGGCAGCAATAACGCAACCAGAGCACAATCATAATTATATTAAGTATTATTTTGAAAAAAAAAAATGCTAAAAGGGTGTTTATTAACAGTTCAGATCAAGATGTGACTACTGATGGAAACATGGTCCATGTTCAAAAATTTCAGTATGATATGAAAAGTGACACTTTAAAAATCTATTGATTCATCAAGCAGCCCCTCAGCTCTGTCATCCATCCATCCATTCATTATCTGTAACCACTTATCCTCATCAGGGTCACCGTGGGGCTGGAGCCTATCCCAGCTGACTGAAGTCACCAGTTCATCACCCAAAAAAAAATAAACATATGACTTGTACCGTACATGAAAAGTACCACTTAGAAATGGGTATTTACTATGTTTGCTTTGTTGTCAGTGTAGAGTGAACTGTGGTGGGCTGTCACTTGATCTTGACCACCATGGAGGTCAAAAGTCTTCACACTGATGAAGTCCAGGTACCTAAACACACACAATTCACACCCATAGAACACAGAAAAGGGTGTCATTTCAACATGTGACCATGTAACGTCAAAAGTATTCAAACTGGAGCTGACATAAATATAAGTCTTACTCTGATATTTTAGAGATTTCATATCCTGTATCAATAATATCTGCTTGTGCTGCCACGGCTGCAGAGATCATCAGTTGTGTGTTACTTCCTCCTTCACTCTCTGCTTCATAGGCCTCTGAAAGCTCCTGGAAATCAATAGAAAGCCATTTAAACTTTAGTCAGCGGTCCAAAATGTACCTCGGAATAACAAATCACATTAGACTTTATATTACTGCAAACAACTTTCGATTTTCTCCCATTTCCAGGCAGCCATTGGTATCCAGTTCAGCCCAATACTCAACTTGCAGGGACTTGAAACTTCTAATAACTCATCACACTGAACATCATATCTGATGTACAGTAACTGTTAAATGTGTTATAACTTCAAGTGACGGAAATGTTTGCACTGTATTAACATACAACAGTAATGTGTGTGTGTGTGTGTGTGTGTGTGCCTGTGTCCAAACTAATAGCAGAAATGATGCTCATTGTTACTCAGCAAGTTTCAGGTTTCTACAAGTTAATTTTCATATTTCACTGATATGAATAGAAGCCACTGGCTGCCAGAATAAATAAATGAAAGAGAGAAAAAAGAAGTATGGTTTACATCTAGAGAAAAAGGTCATATGAGTGGTTCATCATAACTGTAAAAAAAATGCTTCAACACTGGTAAGTACAATAACATTAAATGTTTAGGTCTGTCCGATGTAAAGTGAAAATAATAAAGCACCACCTCTCTCCCCATCCAGAATATTAACCTTCTCAGTGCATCACTTTAGAAGCCTAATTATGAGATTGGATTGACAGAATGAAAGGAAGACACCAAACATAATGTGTGTTGTTGTTTGATGGTGTCACACAGATAAGGCTGCTCTAACAGTCTAACTTTTCCAGTGACAAAGGAGGGAGGGTCTCATACTGTCAAGGGATACTTAACACTAGCTGAAATATTTGAAGTGTTCCATTTTAGATTTAGTTACAGTGTCCCACAGCTACAGTGCATTGTGAGGATGTAAACAAGCTACAAACATGCAACAGTGCAGATTATGAACAGATTTCTGGTCACAGACTCCAGGCCAAATTTTGGGCCTGTTTCAAGTGAGCAATATGTTTTAATCTCATGAATATAACATTTGATAGATCAATATAGACAAGACAAAACCCTCACCCTGGACAGGTATACATAGAGACAGACACGATGCTCACGTTCACAATTTAGAGTCACCAGTTAACCTGCACGTCTTTGCATGCAAACTCCACACAGAAAGGTCCTACGGCAGGTTTAGAGCCCAGAACCTTCTTGCTGTGGTGACAGCACTACAACACCGTCTTGCCCTGCACCACCATGCCAGCAATTTAACACAACGCCATAATCCTTATTCTCATGTATCCTACAAGCTACCGAATATCCCCTATGGTGTATTCCTATTCTTCCTATTCCTTGATGATATATTGACATCAGTTTGTGCAGCTGCCAAGTTTTGCTTGCTTCAGTTACTGGAAATGCATCCCGTAAACAAACAACTACATTTTTAATTTAGTATTTTTAAAGATTACAAAAAGAATGAACAGATGGTATGTTTTGTTAAAAAGCCTCTCATTATTGTAATTCTAATAATAAAAAATGTGATGCAGTGCCATACAGGCTGCCCTACACTGTAAAAGATTAGTTGACCTCCATGTGCCTCGAAATGGTTAAATAGTTACTAGTTTCCTGTGTTTTCATTACAGAGGTGTAGTAATTCAACTTTAAAGCTCACCGAATAAAATAAAACAATTAATCTTAACCAGGTTTTTGGATCTGTTTCACCTTAAATCTACCATGATTTCTGCTGGAGCCCCACCGTGTTCTCTTTTCATTTTTTCGCCGACAGCCTGAGTCTGCCACTGGTCTCCAGTCAGTTTACCTTACAGAGCAGAGTGAACCTCTGCTTGTCCTCTGCAGGACTTCCACCAGCTCCAGGGTACTCCCAGTCCAAATCCAGACCATCAAATCCATGAGTCCTCAGGAACCTGATTGAAGACTTGATGAATGTCTGACGGTTAGCTGGAGTGGACACCATGATGGAGAACCTGTAGGAGGGTGATGAGAAAGTTGTGTGTTCTCTAAAATGGCTGTTTAACTCTATAATGAACTGAAGTATTCTGAAAGCCTGCTGAAACATTTGGACTGAACATCTGAAATGTTATATTCATATATATTATATACAACCACTGTAGGGCTGCAGCTAACGATAATAAAAATGACTGATTATTCTGTTGTTGCTGTTTTGTTTTTTTTAATTGAATGATGATTTATCCTGCACAGTATCTAAAGAATGGTAAATGCACATCAGATCCAACACACACATTGCATGTTCACTAAAAAAAACCCCATCAAAGCTATAAGAGACCTTCATTTTACAGTGACAAGACTATAAAGCAAATCCTGACACAAAGGTTGGAAACTAAAACTTTTTATTTTGTTGATCAACTAAATCTGCAATAAATTATTTATTTTTGGCCACATGGGAGTGGTGGACAGTTGTGACTATAACAATGACATATCATCACCTTTTATTATTAATTCAAGTCGCGTTTGTGTCCATCTGATGCGCGTTAATATTCACTCACAGTCATTCTTCACAGCCAAACTTGAGAAAAGAGTCAGATAAAATGTGTTTGCTGCCATTCTAGCTTTCTGTCAGCAGATGGAGGAGTTCCATAAGTTAACAAATGGGATCAACTCACTGAGATCCTTCGTTCTCTCTGACCGACAGTAAAGTCTTCAGTCTGGGGTTTCTGTTAAAGGAAACACAGAAAGAAAATGAAAATGTATATTGCAGGCATACATAATTTCAATGAATCAATTCCTACCTGTTCTTGAGCTCAGTGAAAGATTTGTAGAGGTTTTTCTCATTCCACTCATACTCAGTTATCTCGTTGGCATGGTTGATGATGGCGAAGGCATAAACCAGGTGGGAACAGAGGAAGGGGTCTATGTTTTCTGGCAGGTATTTCCTCACCAGTTCTGTACTGTGACCAGTTGGTAAAATAACATACCAGCTTGGCTGTGGTTGCTGGATCAAGGAACAACACACCAAAACATTATTAGCTTTGCACACTGTGCTGAGCTATAATTAAAACATAATACCCCATTCCTGTTCTTAAAACATACTGCTTACCAATCTGAATGAAGAACTGCAAAGCCACTGCAAGGGACACAGTTCACATATTATTACAGTTGAATAATAATAATAATAATAATAACTAATTAAAATACTTCATACTTAGCTAAGTAAATACAGTAAAATGGTAGAAATACAGGAACAACATGGAATTTCTCACCAATTTTGCTCGTTATTCCTTCGTTCATCTTAGCTGTTTGTGCTCTCTTCCCACTGGGAGTCTCCCATTGTGTGACACCTCACACTGTGGAACAAAGACAGCAAGGTGAAAATGTATACACAGTGTAACATCATTCCAGTCCTACATCTCATATTACTATGAGTGACACGCAGCAGAGGAATAAGTATTACATTTATTTAAGTATTCTTTACTTAAGGAGAAATACCACAAAAGAAAAATACTCTATTACAAGTCCTGCAAACCCTACATACTAATATAGAAGTATTATGAAAAAATAAATGAAATAGATCAAAAGTAAATGTACTGGCTCTACATAAAAATTCTGCAAACCATGGACTCACATATTATTATACATGACATTATGGATAATGATACATCAGTGTGTAAACAGTATTTTAAGCGTTGAGGTGGGTTCCTCAGATTGAGCTAATTTGATTTACCCATTTCTGGATATAAAAATTTTCCACCATTTCTTTTTTTTTTTTTGTAAAATTATTTTCACTTTTTATTCATATTTGCATTTCATCTAATCTTCATCAAACCCAGTACATATCATATTTAGATGTAGATGAACATAACTTCCAACCTTTGAAGGCGTGTCTTGATGAACTTTTTACAAGTTGTTTAAACTGCTTTATATACAGTTAGGTAGTTTAATGCAGTGGTTCTCAATCTAAGACCCCTCCAAGGGATCAAAAATAAATCTGAGAGGTCAAGTAAGTATTATTTAAAAATATCTTTTTTGCGAAAATTTTGCCTCTCATCTATGTGGAGTTTGCATGTTCTCCCTGGCTACTCCGGCTTCCTCCCACTGTCCAAAGACATGCGATTACCAGGTTAAATGGTGACTAAATTGCTCATAGGTGTGAATGTGAGTGTGAATGATTGTTTGTCTCATGTCCTGTGATGAACTGGCTACCTGTCCAGGGTGTACCCCACCTCTAGTCCCAAGTCAGCTGATATGGGCTCCAGCATCCACGCAACCCTGGTAACGATGTGTGGTTACAGAAAATTGATGGATGGATGTTGCAAAGTAGCTTATATGTATGTGAGTGGACTACTACTATATTGGTCACATGATATTGCATTCAAGCACTAAATACCTTTAACTAGCACACCTTAAAGGATGACTACTACATGACAGGTGTAATGTTTAATGAATCAGACAGTGTGAAATATTATAGTTAAGTATATGTATATGAAGTGTGTCATTTTACTTGGCTTGAAATGGATTTTCTTATACAGAAAATTACAGATTAAATATAAAATTTATCATAGCTGATGTTTTTCTCCCACAACACAAGGGCTGAATCAGGACACTCATATTCATTCTACAATTCAGAGTGACCCACTTCAAGATTTTCACCTAAAGCATTTTAAACATGAAACTCATATTTGAATGTAATGCCAAACTGTCCCTGCATCTTTTAATATCCATCAGTGTAATGGTGATATGTTGTTGCTGACAGTGCCTGACAGGCACAGGCTGGCAGGACAAAAGACATGTCATGCGGAAATGTTATGCTATACCTCAAGGCTAAAGAGGCAGTGGATGATGCGCAGAAAGAGTTGTTGCTGTGGATTTGTTTTAAAATAGAAAGTTTCTTTTTAATTTTGATTGAAATTTCTGCAATGGCAGTCTTTGTCTCTGCATGCTTTGACAAAAGGCCAAAGGACAATTCAAAACTTCTGTAATGATGTCATCTGAGGTGACTACGAGACACCTGAGCAGCTGCAGTCTGGGATTCAGCTTTCACTTACCTACAGTGTCTGTTGTGTGAAGATATTTTGTAAATCCCCTAATGTTGTTCAGTGGGTTGTAACACTGCTCACACTGCTGGAGTTAAGTAATTATGTAAGATGTCTCCACTATACTCCTTAGATTAATCAGATCTGACCTTATGTTAGTGGACTATTCAAATCATTTATGTAACATTTGAATCCATGCTTTAGATCTTTAGATTTTTTGGATGTATTTTCCCTATCATTTCTGGCAACCATTGGTTTCCATTCCTTTACATATGGTGTGAAACACAGTCAGCTTATTAACTGGCCCTGTAATATTGAAAAGCCAAGCTTTATCATGTGGAAAGTAATAAAAACCAATTGATCCCTTTAATCATACAAAAACTCGTACTAATACTGGTATGGGCTAAGATTTCCCCACGGAAGCCTCCAGTATCTGGACCTTGAACCTTGATTGGGATCAGATGAAAAAGAACTGACAGAAGAATTAATGAGCTCCCTTCCCATTGGTCTGGCATAATATTACAAGGTCACCATAATTTACTGAAATATTGAAATAGCCAGCCATTACCATGGTATAAAGACAGCCAATGAAAGGTATGCAGATAGCCAATACCATATAGGAATGGCCAGCCAAAGCCATATTACACAGACAGCCAGTACCGCCACATGCAGATAGCCAGTCAATGTTGTACAGACAACCACTCCCATAGGTAGAATTGGAGTTTTAAACAGACAAAGATGTGATCACCATGTGGCTGGTTTTTAAGCATTTTATGTTTTCATAGCTCAACTACTCACATATACTTTTGTACAGTTGATTGTACTCTGCATATGTTTAGGCATGTATTTCATGTAGTCTTCATCAAAGACAGTACATACCATATTTAGATGTACCTGACAAGACGTGAGTTTGTCTGTAATTGGTTAACCATCTTTTAGAGGCGTGGCTCAATGAACTCTTCAGTGTTAAATTGAACTGCAACCAAAGTGTGTAACAATTCATACATTTCTACCCACAGAATGTGCTACAGTAACAATATACATATCTGTTGTCTTACCAAGATGAAACTTGGTACATAGCATAGAGCATGTGTACGACATATCGAAACATGACACCAACCTACTACTAGCTCTACCTTCTTACTATTAATAAAATATCACCGTAGCTTTTGAAATGCATTACTCAGTTACCACTGATTTTAGGTGGTATCTGCAGACATGAATCACCAGCACTCTTTGCTGGGATTCTTGTAGAAGCTGGCCCAGTGAGCAGCGGATGCAGCAATCACACTCATTTTCTTCAAGAAATGCAAACATTATACTTAATGTCATATAGCAGCACAGTAATGTTTACTGAAGAGTACATTTTTTTTATTGTAATGCAGTTTTACTAGTTTTACCAGTATTTTCATACATGTAACTTTTCCTGTATTTGAGTCAAATGCATTCAAAGTAATAGTTATTTTGCTTTAATACAATATTCCAGCACTCCTTCCTGAAGGAACACCAAAGTAATTCGGTGGTGATATCTGATAGAGATGAAACCAAAACCTACACTGTAGGGATCTACAAGACTTGCATCAAGTATATATCCAAGAGGCAAAGGATCTGTCACCGCTTTCTAAAATTGGTGTGGGTGTCATTGGTAGGTCTTTCTTTCTAAGTCTCCAGGCAAAGCTAAAAGAATAACCCTCTGAAGAGCTATCTTTTGAGTACTGACCCCCTGTAAGCTTGAGTGGTGGCTCCATAAAGTTTGAATTCTATGGACATGGATTCCAGAGTTACAGCAAAAAATGCATCAGTCTACTTATGCAGTGTAATCCACTCCCCCTGTTGCTCCGTGTTAATCCCCCCCCCCAAATAACCATCAATTTACCAAACACAAAAGTGTCTTGAACATACTAAATATATAGATCAATGGCAGAGAAGTTCCTATTAATGTTTTGATTCTTGAACCCAGATAGCCATGGGACTCGGGAAATGCTTCAGATTGACTACATCTGCTGTATTCTGTAAAGGACCAGTCGCATTTTGAGCATTGGTGGTGGAGCATTAAGTTAAATGTCTCTCTCTCTCTCTCTCTCTCTCTCTCTCTCTCTCCTGCAAGGTTTCAGGAACCAGCTGGAGCATAGGTCCGTGCCATGCAGATAAACACGTTTCAAACTCAAGCTGGCACAGAAAGTATGTAGCAATCAAGGGATGCAGTGACCCTTGTCAATAATTAATAATATATAATTAATATGTAATAAAATAATTAACTATTATTGATACCAAAGGTTAATGCTTATCAATAATAGTGTCATTATTTCTGGGAAGTTTCACTTCCTAGAAATAATGAGACAGGTTCCCTCACTGCATGACTCTCCTCTCCAAATTCTTTCTACTCTGGACTGAACTCAAAAGAAGTGCAAGAAAGTTAATACTGAGCCCTGCCCCATCTCACCCGTCTTATCTTTCAGTTTTCTGATGACAATGATATGCTCTGTGTTATAGTTGTTATGTTATATGTCAAGTTGTGCCCTCCTTGCCTTAAGTGATTTCTTCCCCACATGCATCAGTTTGGCAATTTGTATTATTATGCTTTGAAGGGTAGAAGTACAGGAGGAAACAGAAATTCAAGTTTTCAGAATCGAGATTTGTGTTCCACTAAAATGTATTTGAAAAGTTTATTTTGATTAATTATTCAAGATGTGTTTATACTCAGCAAAGTAAAATATTAAAAATGGATTTTTTTTGACAGCAGTGCTGAAAAAATACTTAGCTCTACAGTTCAAGCGTATGGTAATGTTTAGGTTTGTGGAACAAAGTATGGAGAAAGTAGTAAATTTAAATTAATAAGCAGATTGAAATGATGAGACAGCAGTCAGCGATTTTGGCCAATTTGTTTGCAATCTTTAATGTTACATTTTTAACATAAAAATGCATTGTATGTATACAATAGTAATGATATGACTCATTTAGATAAATGATTATATACAGAGTGGATACAGGAGAACTTACAGTCTGGTTAATAGCTGACATTTGCATCAGTTGAAATATACATTGTCTCCACCTATGGCTCAGGGCCAAACGCAGCACTTGCAGCCATCACTGAAGATGGATCCAGTTCCACAGTTCCTCACGTGGGTGAAGCCACCAGCGCACATGTAGAAGCTGGTCTTGTCATCTGGGTTGGAATACAGGCCGTCAGGTTTTCCGTTGCAGAAGCCGGATCCTGGGGCGTGGGTGGTAGTAGTGGTAGTGGTGGGTCTGGTGGTGGTGCTTGCACCGGGTTTGGGTGTAGTGGTAGGGGGAAGTGGGGGCAGCTCTGAATGGAAGGAGGAGAAGAAAGTTGGTTGGTGATTCTCAAAATGGTAAATGGTAAAACTTAAAGTAGTTTATATGACCAATCATGTCATCTTCACCTTATAGACCCTTATAACAGAAATAATGGGTGTCCAAATTTGTAAAAAAAAATAAAAATAGCTGGAACTCTAAGTTTAAACTAAAAAGTGTGAATGTTTAATATGATAGCCAAAAAGAATTAGTCATGACAGAATGATAAGGCACTAGAGGTAATAATTAGCAATCAACAGATCAGTAAATATGGCAGACATTACTATCTGTCTTGACCACAGTCCAAAACATCTACATAAAAATGTCTTGGACATACCAATAGCAAGAAGTTTGCGGAGATGAGATAGCAGAGGGTGACTGCCCGCTCCACAGAATCGTCCAGCAAAGTCATCCAAATCGAGGGCCCACACAAAGGCACCACCAAACTTCTGCTCCTGCATGTAGCGCACCTGTTGGCACAAAAATGGAGAGAAACTGGTGTCAATAATTTGGATATGCTGTAAATGTGATAAAATATGGAGCTGATTTGACACCTACCTTGATTTCATAGCTCTCATGGTTGTCAAATCCCACCCATTCGTTGTTCTTGAAGGCATAGGGAACTTTCTGGTCCTCAATCCAGTGAATAGGGAGGCCCTTCACAAAGCCACAGATCTAGACCACAGACAATATCATAAAGGTTTGTAGCTTTACTATTTGTACATTGTCTTTTTAAGAAGACTTTTTAATGCTAATTTAATGTAATTAATGTCTACTGTGCATCATATCATATTTTGGTTTACTCAAGCCTTATTTAAACTGCACCTCATAGTAGGACCAGAAGCCACCTTCACGTGTGTATGGACCAGCCGATGCAGGACCGCTGGCTGGGGCTCCAACGCCAGTTTCTGATGATGTCAGACGGAAGGTACGACCATATGTAGCAAATCCCATCATCAGCTTCTCCAATGGTGTGCCTTGGTCTCTCCAGTACTT
Source organism: Miichthys miiuy (assembly GCA_036365135.1). Classification (NCBI taxonomy): domain Eukaryota; kingdom Metazoa; phylum Chordata; class Actinopteri; family Sciaenidae; genus Miichthys; species Miichthys miiuy. Next base: position 4,112,817 of record CM071604.1, on the reverse strand, counting down.
CATGGCATAGTCCTACAAAAGTTGATGGAGGAGGTGAAGTAAAACCCTTTAAAAGGTACCCCTCAAGTTATTTTTTCGCCAGTCCACAAAATCTACTTACGGTGTTAAAGTAGATGAGATCACCAAAGTCCTCGGATCCACGGTACAGTGGGCTGTTGTGTCCAGTGAACTGCTCCCAAGTTCCATGGAAGTCATAGGTCATCACATTGATAAAGTTCAGTTCTCTGGAAAAGCAGAAATAGTCAAAAACTTTGCCAAGCATTTTTTTCTCTTCAAGAGATTATATAACAATTATGGAAGTGCCCTCACTTGGCAATTTCAGCAATTTCATATCCAGCATCGATGGTTCCCTTTCCAGCAGCCACTGCAGCAGTCAGCATGAGCTGAGAATTGCCGGTGGCTTTGGCCTCAGCTGCGTAGGCAGCAACAAGTTCCTGCAAATATATACCAAAGAGGAAGTAAGCATGAAGTGAACATGACATAAATCATAGAATAGTAGCTGTGAAATTAAACTGGAAAATGTTTACCCACCCTGCAGAGCAGAGTGAACCTCTGCTTGTCCTCTGGAGGACTTCCACGAGATCCAGGGTACTCCCAATCCAGATCCAGTCCATCAAATCCATGAGTCCTCAGGAATTTGATAGAAGACTGGATGAACTTCTGACGGTTAGCTGGAGTGGACACCATGATGGAGAACCTGAGGAAGTAACAGACAGTTCATACTTGGAGTGGTCTAAAAACACTTTGCTTTTGGGAAACAACTGATCGCAGTGAAAGGCATGCTTGGACAATATTTAGGATGGTTATAACTTGAATATGTAAATAACTTCAGATTATGTGATATATTGTGTTTATGGTTTGAAATGTTACTCACTGTCTTGAACCAAAGTTCCATCCACCAACAGCCAGCAGCGTCTTCAGATGAGGATTTCTGGAAAAGAAGCATAGAGGGTTGTTAAGACTACATATTTCCACCACACTTTGTTCAAGTTTGTAATTGCTTGAAACACTAGCACAGTGTATCATTTAGTGTCAAGTAATGCATTTCCATTTTACGACAGGGAACTCCTTCAAGATTCAGTTGTTATTTTAGCTAAGACTCCATTTCATCAAGCATTAACCTGCTAAAGGTTGCTTGTGCTCAACTTCTACAAACACCAGAGGTACTGGCGCTTAACCTGACCTCTGACCTTAACTGCATGTGATACAAGGGTATCTCAACCCTGGCCACCTACTTGGTTTTCAGGGCATTGAAAGACTTGTAGAGGACATCATCATTCCACTCATAGGTCACCAGCTCGTTGCTATGGTTGATGATGGAGAAGGCATAGATCAGGGTTGTGCACAGGAAGGGGTCCACGTCCTGTGGCATGTACTTCCCATCACCAGGTCTGTACTGGGACCAGTTGGTGAAGTAGCACACCATCTGGGTGGCAGATCCTGTGTTGTAGTAAAGAAACATTAAAGAAGCATGGACTCCAGGAATTTTATTTTTAAGTGAAAATCCAAATGCTAGTTCATCAAAAAGTATCATGACTTACCCAGCTGGCATATCACCAGGCATAAGCCTAATGAATATAGAAAAGAAAGGGTTAGAGAAATAAAACTACACATTCTAAAATATAAAAAATATATTAGTAAGGAATAATAGAACTGCATACATACAGCACAAAACTGAGACAAATACCTGCTAGAATTGTGAGCCTAGTCATCTTGAATTCACTTCTTACACTTTACTGGAAGACAAAAAGTAAATGAGGGTCTGTGATTAAAGCAAAGAGGAAAAGCTACCATCTAAATAAAATCATTAATTTAATTAAAAACTGATGTAGACGATTGTTTTCTCTTGTAGACTTACCATGCACAAGATGGGAGACTGACACAGCAGTGGCACAGGTTTATCTTTTATATAGTTGACTGTGCGCTGAGAAAGGGGGGGTGTAGCAGTCTTTGATAAATTAGGGCAATAAATGTTATGATTATTAGGACCTGTTTAGATAAGATTCTGCAAAGTCTGAAACACATGTGACAGTAATTTAGTCAGTGCACCACTCTGTTCAGGGCATGCACGCAATACATGAACCAGTTGTAATTTATGTCAGTGGACATATCACTCGTTATCATATCATTAATCAGCTAAATGATAGAGCACTGCGGATAGTCCGGATTTTCTTTACCTTCAATAGTGTCTTTTTATTACTGTTTTCATGGTAACTTAACTAGAGGTTACTTTTAAATGTATTAATCAGTTACATTCAGTCAGCTGAAAGGTAATACTTACGGACTACTACCCTTTATTATATTATTATTTTTAATACTTTATTATTATTTTATTAGTTATTTTACAAAAATGAATAACTGAACTAATCAGAACATTTTCACCCAATGCCAGCAGGGATCAGCAACGGCAACAGCAATAATAATAATAATAATAATAATAAGAAGAAGAAGAAGAAGAAGAAGAAGAAGAAGAAGAAGAAGAAGAAGAAGAAGAAAAGAAAAGAAGAAGAAAGAACTCTGAAATTGAATAACACTGAATAAATCAGTTTTATGTATAAAATGTGGAGCCAGTGTAAAGTGCACAGATTTATAGTCTTATAAGCAGCGATAACCTTGTGAAATGAAACTGAATGAAAGAGCTGAAGTAAAATACAAGATAATTACCAGGTGACAACTAATATATTTTGACTGACTACACAATCATGTTCAAAACAGATGTACATAAACTGAGATGCATTATAAAATAACATTCTTTGCCGTTCCTAGATTAACAGCTTTGATTACTTTATCTCTTTCCTTTGTTGAACACCGCACATGACCATTGACCATCAAGATGTTCCACTGCATTCTTGGCACTCTTTGTTTTTCCACTCCTCAGTAGTGAGCTGGAGCTATGTATGGAGCTGGATGGGGCATTCTGGGATACCCAGGGTGGTGTGATACAGTCAAAAATCAAAAATTAGACACAACAATGTGAAGACCTGCACAATCTACAAACCCCAAAGATGTTAAGTTTACAATGGTATGATATGAGTAAGAGCATCAGGTAGCAACAAAACAGTAAAAAATGTAATATAGTAATACTCAAGCAGATTAATATATTATGTGTAGTTTTGTCTGATGTAGGGCCACCACTTTGTCATTGATTAATCTACACACTGATAATTCATTTGAACCATACAACATTGATAATTTACTCTATGACTTTATTACATTAAATAATTATTTTATTTTATTATGACATAGGTTATGCCAAATTGCAGTCTAAAGTTACGAGAACCAGTAGTGATGACGTGCCCTGGTTTGTCTAACCAGATGTCAAGGGGTGAAATTGACAAAAATACATGACATAATCGTCTATGGGCCAGACTAAATGTTAATGTGAGTAATGTGAACTATCATAATCAATAACATGATGGTGAAACCCAAAATATATATATATTTACACAATGTTGTAAGAACATACTAATGACATATCAACAACACTAAAGGAACATAGGAAACATGACTGCAGAAATGGTAACTCACATCCTTCAAAATAAACGTCTGTGCTTCAATCCATATACAATGAATCCCAAATATTTTCCCTGTCTCTGTGCAGCAACATCACACTCAGTTACTACATATGTAATTGAGCTGTGCAATTATCTGGACAACACACACTTATCTGCATAATTTCTAGATATTGGTCAAAATAATAAATTAGGAGAGAGAGATGAAGATAAACACGTTCCATCCAACCATCTTAGCTAAAACAACACGTGTTCTGCAAACCACAAAAGTTTCCAGGTTCAGGTTTTTCCACAAGAAACTCAAGGATATTATATTGAATAGATTTTACCTCATATATGAATTAAAACTGACATGACTGCAGAAGCATTTATTACAGTGCAGTCATGATATGACGAAACCAGAGCTATGTTTCATCATACATTCATCATTCCTAACACAAAATTGCCATTTATAGTTCTGGCATTTGTGAAGTACTATACTTCTGTACTGTACTGTTCATAGTCAGTAAGTCAGTCAGAAAAGCACAAGCATGCACCATATTCTTTAGAAATGTGAAGTCGGATTTCAGTCTAAACTCTCTGACCCAAACAGCTGATTTGTGGTGCAATATACTGCAGGGTGTAGATGGGCTTATTCTAGCTCACAGTTCTGTTTCTGTGCCTCTGTTCTGTATGACTATTGTGATTACTTCAAATTAACTCACTTGATAATTTGTCACACCATTTTTCAACTGTTACCTCCACCCACCATAGAGTCCTACTGATGATGTCACAGTTTTCCACTGACCAACATGCAGTGGTAACAAACTATGATAGCCTGCAAAAACAATAAAGAAGAACACAACATTATGGTAAATGGACTGTACTTATATATCTCCTTTCTAGCCTTCCAGTCACTCAACATGCTTTTACACTACATATCTCATTCACACACATTTGTACACCAGGCACGCAATGTCACACACACTCATGCACACACTGCAAGGAAAAAAATAGAAAAACGAGGCAGAAAAGCACAAAGACAAAACCCAACAAGAAAACAAGCATAAGCATGACAATAAAAGCAACAAATACTTTGACTAGCAAATATTGTGTTTGTCAACCATTACCCCTATAAGACCAGCTAAGTTATTTTTTTGCAGTTAAGGTGAGTGCTTCATTAAACAATGAGGGAGGAATCAAAGGTAAAATGATGGTGAATACACAGATGCATGTTATGACCTAACCCACTGAAGACTGAGATCATAATTCTTTTACTTTTGGATGCAGCGTACGCAGTAGACTGGATATTATAACCGTATTACTCTGTATTGTTTTTAGGCACTGAATTTAAAACCAGAGGACTTTCTCACTAACAAACTGACTAACTTCCAATCATGGAGCAGAAACTCAGTACATAAGGAGGTCGAGTGCAGCTGCATGGCAGGCTGTGTTTTGAGGTGATGCAGCTGCACTCGGGCCTCCTTCTGTACTGCTGCAGAATACTGCAATTTGAGAGTTCTTCTTCTGCCTTCTATGTTGGTATGCAGTTGTTGTTAGCAATTATTTTTTGCACTTTCCATCCGTACATTTAGCTACAGTACCAGCAGTTTCCAGTTATTCTCACAAAGAAAATTGCAAGCAAACATCTTTTATAAAGAATTTTAACTGATTGCAATGCCCAGAAACAAAGAGAATATTAATGCCAAACTGTCTTATAGTGGTACCAAAATTGCATTTGCATTCCCCACCATCTTAAACCTCAATGGATTATTAGTTGAAATAAATTAGTGAAGTGGTAAAGTGGATCTTTGCAGCCAAAATCTCTTCACAACAATAACACTGATTTCTAGTTTCTAGTTCCAAGTTGTTTATAAAGTGCTAAAGGACACGTGTGATATTGTGACGGGGAATGCCAAACATGAGGTAACACATTCTGGCAGGTGATCATCATAGATACCATCTCCTCTGGCACAAACATGTGGTATCACACAGATACTGAGGTGTTGGCACTGACACACCCCTATCACTTGCCTGAATATAAATACAAAGGTCTTCAGGCAGAAATACATACAGACACAAACAATTCCAATTGTGACTGATATTGCTCTATTATATAAATGTGCTACACTTTAGCCTCAGCCTAATGGCACTATACAATTGTTGGTTGCGTTAGTTTGGTGAATGAATAAGCCTACTAATCTATAGTATTAGAAATAAATAATTAAATACACAAATACATGAAAAATAGATACATTTTGGTGATGAAAATGAAGCTATTTATGTATTTTACATTTATTTATGCATTTATTTATGTATGCCTATCATCAATTTTGTCCTTCATAATATAGGACACTATGGTGGTCCTGAAAAATGCAAAAAGCCAATGTTTGGTTTGTCCATTCTGCACCCAGAGGACCTGCTCCTACTGTAGATAAAAGGCTCATTCTAAGGTAATGGAAACACAATTTTTAGATTATACACTAATAAAAAAATATAAATATTAAATTACATTTCTGCCATATTTTGTCAACCATTTGTTTAGTTTGTGACCACAAATTTGGCTGTGAGAAACTAAACAGAGTTCTGTTGTTGCTAGAAGACAGCTGGTTGGAGCCAAAATGTACTGGTTTGTTCCCCATTCATCACACAATGCAAGAGACAACGCATAACTGCTTCACATGCCGTCCACCAAAACAAGGGACATGTGATAGACCAGCTTAGTTGCATCCTCAGTTGTCGCCTAAAGACTATAGGGAGAACAAAATAGAAATCTTTCCTCTAGGTAGACTATGCCCATTTAGGTCTTCAGCGCTTCAACAATTTCATCACATCATGACATCACCAAACAAGGAGGAGTCAACTTTGTTGCAAAGGTTACAGTTTCTATCTACATTACCTCCAACATCCTATTACTACAACTGAAGACTGGTTTGTTTGTTTGTTTGTGTGTCCTTCAATTCACATTCCTCCTACTCCTTCCAAACTTGTTCCAAAGAAAGGTTCATGCTGTGGGCCTTTGCATATGGTGTTATGCATGCTGTGTTCTGATTGATTATTGCCCAGTGGCCCTCACCTAAGGACCTGAGCATGTGGATCCTTGTGAACCAGAAAGAAGGGTGGGATGCAGTTAAACTTTAGAAGAGCCTGGACAGCTTCACAATAAGTCTCAAAGGCAATTCAGTTTCTATACAATATATAATATCATATGTTTCTATCCTTCACCTTAATTGTTCAGTGTTGGGGTTGGGGGTGGAGTACAGCTTGGGGGTAGTCACATCCATTCCAAATTCATCATAAATAATGCTTGGTCTTACCTTTGCACAGGAGATTTTTAGTGAGTGGGGCAAGGGGGATCAGGTGAGACTGGAGGGTGAAAGTAATTGAAAGGGCTGGGGTGAGTGGCAAAAGAGTCTGGGGTTAGGTTAGGATTAAGGAAAAAGGCTGCACACCTTTTTGAATTCTTTGAATTCTGAAAATCCCCATGGTAAGCTAATACTATATTTTTGCTTTGAATCATTTGTCATACAATTTTTTAATTTGTTTTAATTCTTTTATTGTTGCTGGATATACACTTTTTGAATTTCACTTGTCAATTCTAATTTATAATAAAAAAGCTGTTTACTAAACATCACAATGTTACAACTTTTTAGAGTCAAAAAGCATACACACAGAGACATTATGCTTGTAGACAGTACTGAGTCCTCAACTAGTTAACACTTAGGGCCACACACAGCACTTGCAGCTGTCTTCGAAGACAGTGCCGCTTCCACACACCCTCACATAGGTTCGTCCACCTGCACACACATAGAATTTGGTGTTGTCATCTGGATTGGCGTAGATGCCATCAGCCTTGTCTTTGCAGAAGCCGCGTCCTGGGACGGGGAGAGTGGTCTTGGTAGATGGCGCAGTGGTGGTACCACTGGGTTTGAGGGTGGTTGTGAAGACCGGTGCACCAGTGGGTTTGGTAGTTCTAGTAGTGGCTGGTGCTGTGGAAGTAACACTAGGTTTCTTGGTTGTGGTCGATGGAAGTGGAGGCAACTCTGTAAGCGGTAGAAACAAGAAGATAATATCATACTACAAGGCCAGATTTGAAAACATATAGCTCGTATAAAGAGTGCCACACAGGTTCCCAAAAACCTGCCGAGAACTTTGTGCATGATAACTTCATTATTCTTGTCTTACTTTGACAAGCTGGAATATATTGGCACATAAAAAGTATGACAAGTAATAGTTACCACTATTGATGAGTTTGCGCAGATGGGACAGAAGAGGATGGCTTCCTTCTCCACAGAACTCTCCTTTAAAGTCATCTAGATCCAAGGCCCACACAAAGGCACCGCCATACTTCATGTCCTTCATGTACTGGACCTGTCGATTGAACAAGAAGATGAGTCAACCACAAACTAAAGAGTATTGAACCCTATCTCTTGAACTCCACACTGATGACCAGTGCTCAATCTGTAACCTCTGTGTATTGAGGTCCACATACCTTGATCTCATAGCTCTCCCTGGTGTCAAACCCCACCCACTCATTGTTCTTGCTGGCATAGGGAACTTTCTGGTCCTCAATCCACTGAATGGAGGCGCCCTTCAGGAAGGTGCAGATCTGAAAGACCGGATTAAAGAAATGCCATTTGTTTCAGGGTCCATCCCTTATATTAGTGTCAGTTTGTATTTAATTTTGTTCAGACTTTACCTCATAGTATGACCAGAAGCCAGCTTCACGTGTGTATGGACCAGCTGATGCAGGACCGCTAGCTGGGGCTCCAATGCCTGTGTTGGATGATGTCAAACGGAAGGTACGACCATAAGCAGCAAATCCCATCATCAGCTTCTCCAATGGGGTGCCCTTATCTCTCCAGTATTTCATGGCATAGTCCTGGAAGAGAAATTCAGGGATGAAGTATACAAAACAGAGGAATGGATTTCTTTATGCATACAGTAGCAACTGACTGATTGTAGTCTGAGCACATGCTAACACAGGCTTTCTGTAAACCAGCAAATAATTATTTGTTAATTATTAGGTGTTGCTCACACTTGATAAAGTGTATCTAATGTCACAGAGGGCCTATACGCACATAGTTGTAGTATGTTCCATAATTGTGATCAACTGGATATATGTATTCCTGTGTCATTTGTGCTGTAATAAGTCATCCATCAGTGTTTAAGGCTCCATAGCACCACTACGTCTCTTACAGTGTTGAAGTATATGAGGTCACCACTGTCATGTGAGCCACGGTAGAGTGGGCTGTTGTGTCCAGTGAATCGCTCCCAAGCTCCATGGAAGTCATAGGTCATCACATTGATGAAGTCCAGATGCCTTAAAATGCATATAGAATACTGATTAAGATGAGTTACTGAGCCAACCTTGTATCAAAAACAAAGACTAATTTAAAAAATCTGCAATACTTGGCAATTTCAGCAATTTCATATCCAGCATCAATGGTTCCCTTTCCAGCAGACACTGCAGCAGTCAGCATGAGCTGAGGATTGCCGGTGGCTTTGGCCTCAGCTGCGTAGGCTTCAACAAGTTCCTGGAAAAGAAGAATACTGATCAGGCACCTTCTAAAATATGGTATTATCAATAGAATAGGTTTACTCCCTATGGCCCTAGTGTTCATAACCCACCTTGCAGAGCAGAGTGAACCTCTTCTTGTCCTCTGGAGGACTTCCACGAGATCCAGGGTACTCCCAGTCAAGATCCAGACCATCAAATCCATGAGTCCTCAGGAATTTGATAGAAGACTGGATGAACTTTTGACGGTTGGCTGGGGTGGACACCATGATGGAGAACCTGAAGAATTGTATTTAAAATTAAACGGAGACTTCCCTGAAATGCATGAGAGCTGTTGAGTGTTATGTTTTTACTTTTGTCTAAATGTATGGCAGATTACCCTTTTTTGATTTAAAAAACGTCATTCCATATTCAACACATGGGGTGAAACATAATCACTATCATTATCACATCTACCAAGAGAAAGATCTCCAATACTCACTGAGTTGAGCCAAAGTTCCATCCTCCAACAGCCAGTAAGGTCTTCAGACTGGGGTTTCTTTAAAACATAAATGTGGTTTGATATGATTTGCATGTAGCAGAATATTTGAATTGAAAGAGTTTGTTGGTTGGTTTGTCACACACAATCTGCATATATAGCTAAACTGGGATTTTTAAACTTCACATTTTAATTGGTCATGTAGACACACAGGAGATTTCATACTGTGAACAGACAAGTTCTTACTTGCTCTTCAGGCCATTAAAAGTCTTGTACAAGGTCTCATCATTCCATTCATAGGTAACCAACTCGTTTTTGTTGTTGATGATGGAGAAAGCATAAATCAGATGGGTGCACAGGAAGGGATCCACATTTTGAGGCATGTATTTCCCAGTCCCGGGTCTGTATTGGGACCAGTTGGTGAAGTAGCATGCCATCTTGGAAGCAGTTGCTGGAGATCAGTGAAAGCAAATCTGTGGTTAGCATTACCTGTTTGTCTATTATTTTCATACATTATACATATAACTGTGAAGTGTAACTTACCCAGCTGGCACATCACCAGGCACAAGCCTAAAGGATGACAAAATTAGCGATGAATGTTTTGCATGTGTAATAGATAACATAAATATACAACCTTTAATGTATCATGCTGCAGAGGCATCGTGGTGACATAAAGCACTGATGCCTGATGAGCATTTACCTGCTAGAACAGTGAACTTGGTCATCTTGATTTCACAACTTCTTTTTTTCTAGAATGAAAACACAGATTTGTCATGAAAAAAAAGCAAAGACCAAGAAAATGAACATTATGATTACATATTACATATATGCATAACTTAACTATAACTATTGTGAACTCAAAGCATATGGTCAATAGAACAATTTGAAGTTGCTGCTACAGCAATAACTGGTTCAACTAATTTGAACCATCATATTTTTGTTCTTATTTAAATCAAACATCATTTTAAGTTAAATTAGTTACCTTATAGATTTGTTTCAGCGAGAAGTAACATAAATTACACATGTACCATGTTCTTAAAAACTTAATTTTACAAAACAAATGCCTTAATAATTCGTATCTTCAGTGCCCTTTCCCTGTAAGCACAGCCTGTGTTGTAAATGTGACCAATGTGATCCTAGATCACACTAGACTATTAGTCTATCCTGGTATAGCTCTTGGAAACACATAGTAAAAAGAAGTGATAGTGCTGAATTCCCAGTGCAGCCTTACCCTAGGATCTCAGATGGAGTCAATGTGCATGAGTTTTCCCTGGCTTTTTATACACACGCCATGGAATATCAGTTAACCTCATATACCATTAAAAGGGAGGTGGTCAATAATGACATGTTCAGTCTATTGTAAAGATAAGTATCATCCAAGCTGTACTGACAGATGGTGATAAGCTATAATATATGGTATAAAAACAACATATGTATATGTGATATATGGCTCAATTTAGGTCATGACAAGACTTTGACTCAAGCTGCTCACAACTGTTCAGTACAGAAAATGTGCACCCTCTGCAGGAATTCAAATGTGGTAAAATCCAATGGACATAATGCATTACTAATATGTTACTGTCATCTCCTTAACAGTGTTAGCAAACCACAAATCAAACTGGATTTTGGTGTTAAGTCATTTTTTAGCAGGTAGGATTGTTTCCAAGGTAACACAGCTCAACAATGCCCTTGGACTTTGTTGCCTCACATTGCCTTGTTTCAAATGAACCAAGAGCATGTCCTACTGCACCTGCAAGACAGCAACTAGAACATACAGTATATATCACTTACTAATAAGACGCATGTAAAAAGCTTGTAAACCACAAATATATATTCACGTGGACTGGTTAATGCAGCAGTTTAGTTTTTACATCACACAGGGGTAGAAAAATACCCTGAGACAGAAAGAGACAGAAAGTAAAGTAACACAAGACACCCAAGGAAAGACTCTTTTAACATAAAAGAGGAAATGCTAAAACAGAAATCCAAACCATGATAAACTACTACTGACGGGGGAGCAAGAAGAAGAAGAGAACTGCTTGGGCCAAGAAACACAATGAACGGACATCAGACCAGTGGAAATGTGGACTTTAGTCTGATGAGTCTAAATTTGAGATATCTTTGTGAGACGTTAAAGAAGGTGAACAGATGGTATGCACATGTGTGGTTCTCACCATGGAGCATGGAGGAGGAGGTGTGTGATGATGTGTGATGGTGAGGGGGAGATTTTCAAAACTGAAGGCACACTTAATCAGCATGGCTACCATAGCAGCGACATGTTATCCCATCTGGTTTGACCTTAGTGGGACCATCATTTGTTTTTCAACAGGACAGTGACCCAAAACGCACCTCCAGGCTGTGCAACGGTTATTTGACCAAGAAGGAGAGTATCCGAGTGCTGCATCAGATGATCACAATCACTCGTCAACTGAAACCCAACTGAGATGGTTTGGACTGCAGAGTGAAGGGAAGATTTCCAGGTGATGTCCTCACCCGACTGAGAGAATGCCAAGAATGCCAAGAGTGTGCAAAGCTGTCATTAAAGCAAAATAATCTAAATATAAAACACATAATTCAATTAGGCAGACCAAAAGTGACCAAACCATCAAAAACCAACACCTCAAGCTTTGTTCCCTAAGAGATAGAAAAGCAACCTCATCACAGATACAGATATTTCTCAAGACTCCAGTCAGCAAAGGTCCTGTCCAAAGAAGGCCATCTCAGAGGACGACTCATGGACTTTCCTTCACAGTCAGCTGACTTCAACACCACCGAAACATTTATGGGGGTCATTTGTAGAAAGTCAAGCATTCTGTTACATCACAAGAGGCTCTTTGAAACAATGTTTAATCATCCAGGATCACACGGGTCATCGGGTTTTACACAAACCAGTGGAAGCCATGCCGACTCGAGTTCACACAGTCATTAAAGCAAAAAGGGACAAACCAGAAACTACTACTAAACATACTGTGAAATGCATGCATTTTGCAAAGATTCAATTTGTATTCATATCATATTATATTATGGATAGCTAGACAGAGCTAAGTTAACCACATCATGTCTCTATGTCTCTAGCTTCATACTTTTCTGAAAGATGTGATTTTAAGATTAATCTTCTCATCTCCCTCTTATAAAAGAAAGTGAGTAAGCACATTTCCAAAAACACTATTCTTTTAATGCAGCCCCCCACTGGCAACTCTCCTCTTCTCTCCTTAACAGAAGCTGAACTGTCCAAGGACGTACAGATAATTTCATTAATGATCTCTTCTATCTCCTCAAATGCTCTTAACCCATTGTACATAAAGTTTCTTAAGTGTAAGATTTGGACCTAACATCCAGGTTACTTATCTCTCTTGTTAATGGTAAAAATTGCTGTGATAACATATTGGAGCACAAATGAATGATTCATATTTCTATTGATAACATAGTTAACATAGTTATATAACTCATTTGTGTATGTTGGTGTGTAGCCTATTTGTAGTTTTGTGTTTGTCAGAAGTGTTTCATAATGAACAGCCACCAGATTCTCAGTAGTCCTTTCATCTAAAAGAGAAGAGAGGATCTTGTCTTATCGCTGCTGCTGCAGAAGCACGCCTCGTAAACACTTATCTAAACTACAGTGGTGTAAAATGGCGCAACTGCTCGCTGTTCATGTTTTCCTTTTCGACTTTTGAAGGCTGAGCTGAAATCTGTCCAGGTAATGGTGTCGACAAAACTTCTTCTCTACAATATAAATTTGAACAATGTACATCAAATGAAAAATGAGTTTAATTAGTTGTCTCCCTGCTCCTTTTTAATCTTGGGATGTGTATATTACACTTCAGTGATTGAAAAACATTAATGATTCATAAATTCATTTTAAAAAATCTTCCTGGGAGTCCTCTCAGCTGGGCAGTTTGATTAAAAATAGTGTAAAAGGACAGAAAGAATAGACTGATTCACCTACTGCACACTAACTCAATAAAAACCACTGGCTCATCAAACAAATTGTAGGAGCTCACAGAACTACATTTCATCATGCATGCTGAATTAAATTAAACAGTAACAATAACAAAAGTGATGCAGATGGTATGGAGAATATGCACTGGCATAAACAAGCACACAACTTATTGAGACATTACTTACTGCTTCAGTCTCTGCTACGTTAGCTGACTCGTGCACTGAAAGCAGATGAGTGAAACACCTCACGCCTGCATAGAAATAATCAGAGAATATTCAGAGCTCACACCACTAAAACTGATGAGCAGTTGGCACCTTGCATGGCAGCTAATGCCATCAGTGTATGAATGTGTGTGAATGGGTGAATGATATATGTAGTGTAAACGCGTCTTCAGTGCATTCCATTTAGCATACACACAGATTGTTCCTCCTACATCTCAGGTGTTTTTTCATGCTGCAATAAGACTTTTTGTAAACGTAGTTATTGGGTTTATGTCCAGTCCGGTATTACACAGTGATAATCCTGATAAGAGAGGACTTTGAACTAAGAGTTGGACAACATTACAGTAATAAGGTCATTCGGCTGATAGCCAGTATGGTATGTATGGTTTTGCAATACTACTTTCAATTCCACTGGCTGAATACTGTAAATATTAGGGTCAATGAGCAAAAACAGACTAAGGGAACATGAAGTGTTCTTCCAAGAGCAAAGTTCTATTCTCAATGTGTGTCATGACCTGGCTGGATGATAGATTTACACTGGTATATTGTATAGGGAGGTAGGGTTTGGGTTAAGTGTCATCCACAGCCACTGTGAATGGCCAAAGGTCAAAGTACAGCCCAGCATTCCAGATCATGTGGAATAAAAAACTCAAGGTATGTTGGATTCATTCATAAAAGCACATCAGTTACAGTGTGTGTACTGTACATAATCATCCCAGACCATTATAAACCACAGGTCAGCGAAAGGACATTTCCATCATAAAATAGTTAAATAGTCTTCAATATAAGGAGGGTCTGGCTAATACCTGAGAGTAAGGTTGAGTCGAATAACATTAAAGGGTACAAAATCATAAAAGGAAACAATTCATTAAAATGTATATATAATAACAGTTTATAAAAGATACTACCATTGAAAATGTGTAAAATGCATTAGTGAATTAGTAAATGATTTACTGGTATTTTTATGAATCTGGGCAAAATGTCATAATTATTTTTAAGGTATCACTACTGAGAAGTGAGGCCCTGCTTTCTGCTGGTGCTTGAAAACCACACAGAAACTTTTCAAACTGTGTTTGTGTGTCATTTTTTAATAAATTCTTCCGTGAACTTTGAAATGAAAATTGTCAGGACACTTTCTGAGAAGAGGTTGTTATAGGCCAAAAAAAACAAACAAACCATAACACAGCTTTCATCTTAGATACCCAAAAATGATGATAAATCCATTGCAGGTGGTGTGTGTGTGTGTGTGTGTGTGTGTGTGTGTGTGTGTGTGTGTGTGTAAAACATGGACTTTTTGTGTGGCAAAACATTATTTTCTGTTATTAAGAAACATAGTTTTGTGCATAAAGGCTCATATAAAAACCTTTAAGACAAATATGATTTCAAATATAAGTTCAGTCATAGACACATACATCATAGACACTGTTTATAGCAAACTGTTTGACAGTTTGATTTGTTGGACAAGAACTAACACCCCATTAATAAGAAAATACATCAGGATGAACTGTGAAAGTATCTGACAGTGTCGAGCGATAAACTGAAATAATACTTAAATTTTGTCTGCTGCTTGAGACTTCTATACACACTGTACAATCATACACTCAAAAATGTTTTAGGCCACGTCCATTTGAATTACATTACAAAAACTAATCAGCCTTCTCTGTGAAAGCCACAACTCAGTGGAATGCCCTACCTGACGATATAAAGAGCTGCAGTTCCATCAGTACATTTAAAACCAAATTAAAAAGTCTGCTAAAGGACACTCAGCTCTGTAGCCACTGACATTGTGGGTGTATGTTATGTGCTATTGTGTGTAACTTTGTATTTTGTATTATGTGTCCTGTGTGTTTTTTTGCTTTGTACTGTTTGTTATTGTGCTGTAATATGTTTTAATTGTGTCTGCCGAAGGGACTGCAGATGAGAAGTAGCTGTAAGCTAACTCTGGTGCAGTACATCAAATGTAATCGTTTATGTTTAATACTGTACATAGTCCCATTAAATGAATTAAATAAATAATAACAAGCTTAATGCGAAGCAAGTAATAAGATTTATGTAATAGTACTAATAAACTCAAAATGCCTGCATTCATTTTCTCTGTTGGGTTTGGGCAAACAAATTTATTAATACAGAATGCATAAACCTGGCTACTACTGCACTACTGTGTAGTGGAAGCACATTGAGTTTATTAGTTCTATTACATAAATCTTATTACTTGCTTCACGTTAAGTTTGTTAGTTAATTTGTATTAAACCTATGTTATTCAAATGAGTGGAATTTTTCTATGCAATTGAAATACATAAGTCCTGAATTTTGGCCAAAACATTTTTTTGAGTGTAAAGAAGGTGCACTGCAGCATTTATCTGATCCCTGATCAGTTAACTGATTATTCAATGTGTGTGAGAGAATATTGCTGTGTATGGGTATAAATGAGAGCTGAAGAGAAAATTCAGTAGTTCATAAATAGGCTAAAATTCATCTACATGTACTAGTTTATGGAGAGTTTGTAGTTTGCTAGTTGTTATTGTTAACTACTAATTGTTGTAACTAAACTGCTGAAGGGGAGAGGGCACTCTTCTCGGGGTTACCAAACATCTTCAGGTCCAGTACGACTCCTTTCTGGATTAGTAGTGCCAACTCTTATTTTCATGTAAATAATAACTGGACACTTGAAATGACAAGGGTGGGACCATAATGAGAAGTGTCAGGTTATGATGTCTGTGCTACACATCTGCATGAATATGATTGGATGTTACTGGTCAGCTGATGTCCTTGCAGCTGTTGATGAAGTGGTGATTTTGATGCATGAATGAAGCAGCTTGAACATGATGCTCCTTTCACAATGATGGTTTTCATTTTGGATTTCAATCCCAGATTTAATCCCAGCCCACTCACTTTATTCATAGTTCACCCACTGTCAGGGCGTCTATAGAAAGACATACATGAGAATATAACAATGTGTGCGCGTAACTGAATTAAGAATTTATGTAGGAAAACAGAGTATTAAATGTTTTTAATCGTGCAATTAAAAGTTCAGAATTTATATTAATTGTTAATAATGTTCACTTCTCTCATACAAAACAAGAATGAAATGTAAATCAGGCATATGATTCATCAGCTCATGTCATAATGAGGTTTTCTTTCATTTGTTTTACCTTCAGTTCCAGTTGCAACTATGAGGTTAATCAGTGCAAGCAGACACGATGTGAAAGGATTTTACTCATATATAATTTACTGTCTTATACATTCATAGACTCAGTGTGTGTTTGTAGCACATGTAGCTCATGGCCAGTTGCAGCACTTGCAGGAGTCCCAGTAGATGAGGCCAGGCTGGCAGCGGTGCAGATAGGTGTTTCCTTGGAAGCACTGGAAGTAAGTGGTCTTATCAGCTATGTTTTCATACAGGCCATCGGGGCGGCCGTGGCAGAAGTCTGCAATGGGGTTCCTGGTGGTGGTGGGGGCTGGTGTTGTGGTGGGCTTTGGGGGGAAGCCTGCACAATCAGACACGGACAAAGAAATGTCAATACAAACTAATGGGACAATTTACTCCAAAACTGAAACTGCAACTTAATTGTGATTAAAAATTGTTTTAGGTTTCTAAGTAAAAGCCATCACAGTGAGCTGTGAGCAGATGAACGTCAGTATTTACCCATTGACGTCCTGAGGTGGTTGATGAGAGGATAAGCTCCGGCTGAGCAGGAGGATCCACCAAAGTCATCCATGTCCAGAGTCCACACATGAGCTCCTCCCAGGTTGTTGGCAGTCATCCACTGGACCTATCAGTAACAAAGACAAATAAATAGCAGCAGCTACAGATCTATGAAATAGACCTATAGAAATAGTAACTAAAAATACTATAAATTCAAACTGTTTACACACCACAACAACTTTCTTGCGGTGTTTTTGGACTTATGATCACAAAAGTTGTGTTGAATTTGCAGGTAGTCATGGCGATGTTACCTTGGAAGAATAGCTTCGCATGTCATCATAGCCCAGCCAGGCACTGCCAAAGGTGGCATAAGGAACCTCCTGTTCAGAGATCCACCCTAAAGAAGCACTGGAGGTGAAGTCACAGATCTGGTAACACAAAAACATAAAGAGTCAGATCGGACAACACAAGGCTCGGGATGGAGACATTCTATGTTTACTGATACAAATACTGTGATTTAAAATTTTTATTTTATAAATTTTAGTTTTTCTTATTTTGATGACCACAAGTCATATTAATGCTGAGTCATGTTGTTACAGTGATGTTTAACTTTAGGCACTGTGGATTATGTATAAAAAACAGGCAGTCATTTTATAGGCAGAGGAGAGCCACAGATAACTACAATACTTCTTGTGTTCTTCCAGTACAAATTTGACATAATCAGTGAGGACAGATGCAGCAGCCATTATTGGGAAAATACTGATATTAAACACAAACGGAATTAGGCATTATACAAATGTTCTGTACCTCATAATAGGCCCAGAATCCAGCAGTGCGAGTGTAGGGTCCAGCGTCTGCGGGGCCGTTAGCTGGTGCTCCGAGGCCAATGGCACCGGTGCTAAGGCGGTAGGTTCGTCCGTAGGTGGGGAAACCCAGCAGCAGCTTCTCAGCAGGTGCTCCCAGAGCCATCCAATGGGATATAGAAGAGTTCTAACAAAGAGGACAAAGGAGACAAATGTCATAATGAATCAGATGTTTCTCAGAGGAGTGAATATTTGACTTACATTCAAATGCTGGACAGAAACATTAATGCTAATGCCACTCTGTGGCTGCTGGATATGTAGATTTGCTGACAAAAACTTGATATCTACAGTTTCAGTATTATATATATATATATTTAAGTTTTTGTGAGACCCTCTGTCTCCTAGTGGTCACAAAGCAGCCATTGTAGCTTTAAGTGGAAACCATATTTAATGTGCGATGAAGCCTCTTAAACTGCGTTTTGTCCAACATGACAAACATGACAATAAAAAAAACAGTCAAATTAACAATAAACTGAAGTGTGTGTAGTGTGCAGCTGTGTGTCTTTGTGCGCATCTTACGATATTGTGATGAATGTGTGAGCCAGAGTCCACAGAGCTTTGGTACAGTGGGCTGTTGTGTCCGGTAACGTCTTCCCAGTGTCCATGGTAATCATAGGTCATGACATTGATGAAGTCAAGGTGACTGTTGAATTGAAAAGGATTTCCTTTTAGTTTTCACCATGGTGGAGAACATAGTATCTGGCACAGTACATATTCTGACTATCGGTGAGCACTGATCTAAGGTTCAGTTCTTGCCATCAGCTGTCCTTGAGCAAGATACTTAGAGACTACTGTTCTTGGATACCTCACCTTTCTGAGCACGAACATACACTGACTCCAGTGAAAACAAACTTACGGTGCAATCTTCTCGACCTCATAGGCTCTGTCAATGGTGGGACGGAAAACACCAACGTTGGCTGACAGCAGCAGCTGAGTCTTCCTGTTCTCTTTGGCATCATCCTCGAAGGCTTTGGACAGCTCCTGTAGGCAGAAAAAACACCTCAGATCCTCCATGTTATTTCTGTCTATCTCCTACTGCAGAACTGCCATTAGAATCATTTTTGAAATGCTATGATTAAAGTTCAACACTGACAGCTTTTAGGTAGCACATCTATTCAATGGCAGAGGCAACACTGTCATTCACCACTAAGTTACAACTGTAACTGAAAAATGAGGTCCATGCTGACCATGACCAGTTGAGTGAACCTCTCCCTGTCTGTTGATGGGCTGCCATTGTGTGCAGGATATTCCCAGGCCAGGTTCAGACCATCAAAGTTATGGGTGCGCAGGTAGCTGATGGCAGACCTGATGAAGACTGCACGACTCTCAGGTTTGGCAACCATTGCGATGAATCTGGTGGGATGAATGATGAAAACAAAACAAAACTGTGGCCTCCATTCTGGTAATACAACAGCAGCACAGCAAGGTTTACAGACTTCTGAGTTGAATACACGTCAAGGATGTTGAGGACTTGTGTGTTATTGTGTGTAGAGGAAGATCTGAACTCACGGGCTTATTCCATTGACTGAGCCGCCGACAGACAGCAGAGTCTGCAGTGCAGGGTTGCTAAAAGCAAAGACAGAGAGAGACAATCGTAAGCTTAAATGTAATCAGATCTGAATCAGGTTACTGCCAACTCTATACTGTCTTATTTACCATTCAACTCACTGAAGAGTGATTTTGACAGCTCCACAGACAGTATTATTATTGAATAATGATCTGTGCACTGTACATATTACATAATTGCTTGTTATTTGTACTGTAGATGACAAACCTAGACTTATTTTACTGTACTTACTATTTCAGTTCTATCCATATTGTGCACACCAAAGTTACATTACTGACTAATTATAACTGTATTTACTCATACTGTATGTTTTGTGTATTAGTTTATTGTCCGTATCATAGATATATCACTATATTTCCTCATTGCTTTTTTGTGTATTCAGTTCATTCATCTTTATACAGTGTCTAATATCTGCTATTCACCTTTATGACCAACTGGTCAGATTACTCATTCTGCCAAACAACCAAAAGAAGATTGCAGGGCTCATATCTGATATGTTTGTTAGCTGTGGGCCTGTTAGACAGAACTTCAGCTACATAAAGCAATAACACACTTTTATCTACTGTGCTGTGTCATATGCTCAATATTGACTTTTACTGAGTTGTAATTGGCCTTTTATTTATCATGAGGCACAGCTGATATGGTTCCTCTGAGAACATTCTTATACAGACAGATATAAAAAGAAAACCTTTGATTCATGGAATTGTCTGATATTTGTTAATGTTCACTTAATAGATGGAGTTCACTGAAGCATTAAAAAAAAAGAAGGCAGAAGGCATCACATGAGCTTTTTCTTTGATATACTCTTGTTATAAAAATGTATAATTGAAGCTGGAAATGTAGCATCATCTCTGTGTAATTAATTAGAACATTCCTTCATTCATCATTGTTGAATGAATATTATAATTTTATAATCATATGTACATGAAAATATTAGGACTTAAAAACAGGATTCCATTTTCAATGGCATTCCTCAAAGATAAGAGCACAGCTCTGGAGGAAACACTGAATATTTGTCTTGATGTACGGTAAGTTGAGTATGGCACTAAACATTAGGTGAATGTTAGGCTCTGTGCTGCCTGACTGCACACACTCACACATTCCTTAAGCTGTTCAGCGTCCTGTAATGCTCCTCATCGTTCCACTCGATAGCGCTGATCTGGTTGAAGCTGTTGATGGTGGCCATAGCGTAGATGACGTGTGTGCACAGGAACGGATCAATGTTGCCTGGGGTAAATTTTGCAATGCTGGGCCTGTACTGGGCCCAGTTGGTCATGTGACACACCAGTTTCCTGGATGAGGCTGAGGGAAGAGCATAGGATTTTAGCAATAAGACTAGTGATTGCACTGTTTGTTCTGTATTGTGATACTTTGGTCATATTAGTGTGATGAAGAGTCAGTGCTTACCGATGTGCAGAATGAGCAGAACGCCCAGAGCTGAGAGAAAAACAGGATGAGAGGAGATGTGAGTCTTACATGTGATTTATAGAGTACATACATACATGTCCAAGAAAAGAAGAAATAGAATGGACAGGGTCTCGTGTGCAAAATAAAAAGACATTTTAAATTGCTTCAAAAACTCACTGCTTATGGACATTTGCATGAGATGATTGTGCCTCAGTTCATTACAGTGTAATTCCAAAATCAAACATCATTTACATTTAAAAAAGTGTAATCGATGTCCAGTGTTGCATGACAGTCACTATTACTGTTGTAACCATTTCCCATAAAATTATTCTTTGATTTTGAATTTGTCCATTTGTTTCAGTCTAGAAAAATACAAGTAACCTGATCTCATTATTGAGTAAAAAAATTGAAATGGGTTCTCTAAATAATTTGGGAATCTGTTTTCCCTTTCAGAAGTTTTAAGAATATCTTCAGATTGTTATAGACATTATTGTGAACTTGAATCAGGAACCTGTTCCTCGCTACATCTGCGCGGATTTCCATGCATGAAGTCCAGTTTCTTTCAGCACTGCTGATTCTGGTTGAATCATTGTACAGCGTTTTGGTCTCCATGTATAAAACAGTACTTTTTTTGCAAACCCTTGATACAAAATCATTTCTAAAAGTAGACTTTCTGCAACGAGTAATTTGAATCAAGCTTTGTGGCAGGCTTTTCCCAACTTTTGAATGCTTATGTATGTGTTTTTGTTTCTTTCTTTCTTTCTTTTCTTCTTCTTTTTTTCATCTTGTTCTATGTGTCTTTGTGTACAAAATAGGTGTATGACATTTAAAACTGAATGAATTAGAGGGTTTTACCTGTGAAAAGTCGTGCCATCGTTCTCCTCAATCAATTTTCTTGCTGCAGCAGTGAACCTTTGAAAAACAGAAGCAGTTATTATGAGACCCTGTTTAAAAATTATTTCACCATTTTAATCATTTTACATTTCCTGATAATAAATGACAGCCAGCATAAGTTACAATATTAATAAACAACAAAAAAATGTAAGTATGAGTTAAATACCAAAGTAAAAATAAATAAATAGATAAACTAATAGTAATAACAATAAAATAAAAGGAAGGTATATAAAATGAATACATAAAAATAAGTATAAAAAATAGAATAAATAAATGAATAAATAAATATGAAGCAAAATAAAAATAAATAAGTAAAAACTAAGATAAATGAAGAAATAGAATAATAGTAATATAATGATAATAATAATAATAATAATAACAACAACAACAGGCAGAGGAGCCGATATCCATAAATGGTGGCTAAGTAAGATTATCCAAAGAGGAATTCAAATAGGCATTTCTTCCCAACAGGTGTTCATTGGTTCCTCAAAAACAATAATCCTTAATCAGTAAGGTTAGCTGTGGATCTATACACAGCTACTGATAATAGCAGTACAGTGTAACCATTACTTCCTACATTATATTTCATGTTAGCACAGGAAGCAACGTGCAGCTAAATGTTATTGTATTTGATCTCATTACCTTTCTTGAAGAAGAAGAGAAGCCCTGTCCAGAGCTCAGCGGAGCTGGGTCAGATTTATATTAGTCTTATTAATGACTAATAGCTGGTGGCAAAGTGCAGCTGATAAGGGCTCAGGATGGTGGGAGTAAGTGACAATAACATCACTTCCCGCTACAAGTGGGTGAAGCCAGGAAGTTTTTTTTTGACTTGCTGGGAAATTTCTGCAGTATAATGTGCATCTGCATGACTTAATGATTAATAATGATAAAACAGTAAAGATGGTGAAGAGGTGATATGCAGACAGCCTAAATGTACCTGACACTGAGGTGCTTGGAATCTGCTTTTCATTTTCATGGATGTGTTTGTTTGTTTGCACACAGCGGACTGTACCGGACACACACAGACCGGACACAGGGAGACCCTGCCAGCTTAGCTATGTCCAAAGCAACATCTTATTTTACTTTAGATTTTATTAGTTTCAGATTAGTTTGTCACGGGCAATATTTGAGAAGATTTCAGAAAAGGCATTCAAACACAACACTTTGACTCAGTCATGTCCCTGTCTCAATAAACATAGACACAACCAAATTGATAAAAACTAGACCTAAAGACCTAAAGACTGTCTGTAACCTCTCGTCCTCATCAGGGTCACGGTGGGGCTGGAGCCTATCCCAGCTGACTTAGGGTGAGAGACAGGGTACACCCTGGACAAGTTGCCAGTTTATTGCAGGGCACACCTTTTTTATTATTTTGTTTCAGATAGACTTGTTTTTTCCTAGTCTATTTTTTTTAATTTTTTTATTTCAGTTAACTAAAACGTTTTAAACTTGCTCACAAGTCAACAATTTCAGCACAATATGTAAAACAAAAACTTTTCTGTGGAACTGATGAGCCTGCAACAAAGCGGACTGAAACTTCCGACCTGACAAAAATCTAATTATTGGAGAGCCACATCATTCAAAAGACAACCTGTTCTAAACTTTGTTGCGGGTCACGAATTTGCAGCTGAAATCCATCCACTTAAAGTGGTACATGATCTTTTCTCTTGCAAAACCATCACAGCAAAAAGTCAACGTGGCCTACTGCGACATACAGTTGGACAGTTAATCAATAAATACAAATGGACACGGTAGCGAAATACAATCCCATGGTGTTTATTTTAAATCATATTTACAAGTAGCACCCCTCCCACCCCTCCCTCACATTTTCATTGAAATCACAATTTTGAAAAGGCCCAAAGGCAACATTATCCAGTGCATCCAGCCGAGCCACATGACACAGACTCACTGTTACCACCTTAAATGAGCGATAAAACCAGTCTGCCAGTCTGTCAGTCAGAACATTCAGTAACTATTCAGAAACATTCAGAAACAACCGGTGAAATGACTTTATGGCTCTTCAATGAATACTAAAGGCAATGAGAAACACTTTGTACAGAATAAAGGACAAAAAACACAAAAACAGCTTCTGAGAGTTTCCAACTTCTGGACGAGTGCAGAGGCAAAGCAGCTGAGTGAAGCTCAACATTTGTGATTTAAATTCAGGGTTGGACCAATTCTGTTTTTTAAGGGGTGACACCAATAAGTCAGCACAGAAGCTGAAAGCAAACCCAGAATCAGGATTTAGACCATAATGGGACATTAAAACCAGTCCTGTCCTGGACCTCGCTAACCCAGACCAGAGCTGAGCTTTGTGATGCCTGTCATATTAGTTTAACTTAAATATTTTTGTTCTAACCAAGATTTGAATCTCGGTTTTTACTACTCAAGAACATGAACATGTGTGTAACATGTGAGCAATAACAATAATATCTGTCTACAGCTAATAAAGTGAAATTCATGTACATTCTGACGTTTGTGATATTTTGATTTCCAGTGTTCACATAAATGATGTTTTCTGTCTAACATGTTGAGTTTGGCTACACTCAAACTAACAGGAGGTAAATAATGAAGGATGGGCAACATTTCTGTGTAGCACTATGAAGCGTGTGAGGAAAAGTTACAACCTCCTGACAAAATAAATCACGTTATCGTACAATCAAGCGGTCTATCATCCAACCACTTGTAAAGTATAAAATGTAATACTGACGTAACACAAAGCACATTGGTTGTCCAGACCATCAAATATTTCAACACAACAACAGAAAACAACTTTAAATATAAACAGAAGAAGAAGAGTTCATTTGGATCTAATTAACAGAGAACACACATCACGAGCTCGTTCACGTGTTTCTCTGCAGACACACACGCTGATTTTGGCATTTCTAAACATATGAAAAGAGACCAAAAAACAAATAAATACAAAAATAAATCCTGGACTTTTTCATTGGCGTGTTTCACCAACTCGTGATGCTTTGTCTTTGGACGAGTCCAAGAAGCAGGTGAACTGAATCACATGGCTGCCATTAGCAGACACAGAGGACTACAAGTAAAAACAAACGTCTCAGACTGAGGTCAAATCATCTGAGTGTAACTTCATCACACTGGCTGGAGCTATAACGTTCAACTTGCCTGGAAGAATTTATGATGTTCGCATGGTTCACATACAGTTTGTGGCTGTATAATACAGTGTATGAATTAGCAGTAAACAGATCCTGGTTCAGATCCTGGCCACAGAGCAGGATTCACAGTGACAACTATAACATATTATTGTCTGACTGATTGAGGACGTTATTGATATTTGAGAGTTGAAGAAAATACAATAATGTTTCAAACTTGATATACAGAATTTTAAACTGCTGCTCACCTGTCAACATTTGGAAATATACATCTGCTAAATACACTGGTCAGGCTGATTTATCAGTCTAACTTATAACTAATCCTTTCTCAGAGAGATGCTAAATGTTGTAGCTTCAATCAAGAATGGTTTGATCATATCTGATGGTAATGTTCCTGCCACACTTAGAGCTGAGCAAATGACATGTGCTGAGGAAAACTATGAGCTGCATCTGAAAGGTAGTAAGTGGACCATGAGTCCATTTTTTTCTAAATTTCCAATTTCCAGGATCAAGAATGAACTTTCATGCTGTTCTCTGTTAATTTTGGGACAGACTGAGATCGTGGCAACTGAAATATGGTAATTATACAACATAAGGTAATAACTGAAGGAAGTTTTTGTTTTCGTTGGCAAACCAAAACCGTCTGTTCTACTTGTTACTGACTCTTGGAGCCGAAGCATCAGTCATCCTTTAACACTTTAAGTATTGAACTGTTGACAACAAACAGTTCTGAGTAAATCAACCGAAAACAAAAGACACTAACTGTGACCTCTTGATGTTGATCTCTGACATGCTGACCAGACCTGACATGGACAAAAGAATACTAGTGGAACGAGGTCACATCTTTCCTGTGAACTGCAGCCAGTCTGCTGTGTTACATAAGAGCTGATAGATGCTGATAGGGTTACAATGAGGATGATATATGACACTGTTTACTGTACCGTCTCATAACTTTGGTGACCAGCTCTTTCATCTCTAGCAGTAATTCATCCTCGATGCCCCGGGTATTTCATATCAACCTACCAGCATAAAAGCAGCCGCGATAAACCGACGAACACTTAATAGAAGCTTTTTTACATCTTTGCAGGAATTATTTAAACAATGCAGGCACAAATATAAAAAAAGAATGAAATACTCTTTCATCCGTCCAATCTGACTTCCCCCAAAATAAGAAAGGAAAAAATAGAAAATGTAAACATTCATTTGGACCAGTGACATAGTTCTGTAGTTTGCTATCATTTCAGCAGAGACAAGAACACAAACAAGCATAAAGACATTAGCAGGAGCTAAAAATCAACAATAAAAGTTCTTCAGCGCTTTAATGAGTGACTCTTATTCTGTGTTCACACTGTGAGCAACACGACCAAAAAGTCCTGACAGGGTCAGATGCACAGATGTTCCTGATCTGTGCAGAGAAAGGAAACAAGGAACTGGAGTGTATACAATGTGTATACTGTATGTAATGTTTTAGTATATTCAAAATTTGGCTTCCTGAGCTGCTCAAGGCAGAAAATAAATTGTTGATGCAACCTTTGGATTTTTTTGAAGCAAGTTGAGATATTTTGCATGTATACATTTTGTAACATTTTCTAGGCTAAAGAATTCTCACTGTGTTTCACTAAAGACATCTGTTTGAGTGCTAAAGTCACATCACATCACATCATTTGAAGCCAGAACTCCAAGACATCCAACCTTAATTTAAAACTTTTAGATCATTGTTCTCCAATGTGGACAATGTGGATCACTTTTACATTGAAAATGATATAACAATAACAAAAATAATAATAAGATTCAGGAAGTTTTGATCAGTGATGGTAGAATTATGACAAGAAATAACAGGCAGTGAAAAATAAATGATAAGCTGTTATTGACCTTATAGATCTTTACGGCTCTCACACCCGCCCACAGCCGGTCAGAGTGCAGACACTTATCAGTCCAGTTGCTCTCAGTGTGAACAGACAGCCTGCACATATAAGACCACACTGTATGTACACAAGTTACACACACCATTGATTCTTTTAATAATTTACACCTGAAGTGTGTCCCGCCAGCTACAGTTTGAAGGACGCAGTGTGAGGCACGTCAGCCACAGATGTGATGGTCCCCATAAGGCATGGATTTACTGACACCGGCACACAAATACACAACCACACAGGGCCGCCCTGCTCCCCCACACCTTTCAGCCAATCCATACTAAAAAAAGACCCTCTTCGCTTTATTCAAAGAAGAAAACTAAAGATAAGTGAAACCCCTCCTTCCTCCCACAACCCTCCAATCCCTGCAGTGCTACAACCTTCCCAGAAATGCTGCTACCCCCCTCCCACCCCGACCCCAAACACAGACTGAGACACAAAAGAGCTTTAGTTTCAAGCCACTCAAAGTAAAAAAGTCCACAGACTGGCTGAGATCACAGGCCTGAAAATGACAAAAGAGTGAGCAGAAGCAAGCCAGTGAGGAGGTGGAAAGGCGGACTGCACAGTGTGGAGGAAGCACCGTTCTGCACCATCATGCCAGTTCCTGTAAGAGAGAGAGAGATTCTGTAAACCAGCACATAACCAGTGTCGGACATGAACCTCAATACCTGTTTGTTACACCAATATGGATCTGTCAAAAGAACTGAATGAAATGAAATGAATATACGACAGCATCAAATGTCAGACGGCTGACTCCAGATTTAAATCAAATGTTTCCAGTTTTGTTCTCTTTGATTCATGGAAAGTACTTGCACAACAGAAAACGGGGTTCTGTAGTAAAATAATGATAATAATATTATTATTATTATTGATAATAATAATAATTTAGGTGAGATGACATGAGAATATTTTGTAGTATTAGGCCCAACTCTTCTGATGACACTGTTCTGTCTCCTGACTTACTGACTTACACGTTTCTTAGTACAGGGAACTTTAGTCGTCAGTGGATGTTTGAAATGATTCATGGCCACATCAGTGGAAACTCTCCTCTGCCTCACAGTCTATAAATACAGTACAGCTGTTTACTTTGTTCTCGCATCTTTACACTTCTTCAGTGCTCTGTGTGTTAGAAACATGAAGATGATTATGATTTAAAAAAAATTAAATAAAAATAATAATAATAATAATAATAATTGTTTTAACAGTTTGAACCTGAAATGTCTGATCATATAAAATCATAAATTGCTCTGTCCATTTATGTTTTTGGCACTGCTGACGCTGATGAACACTATGACCAGCTGTCAATACCACGCTGCAGTGATGCAGATAAAATCACTTTTTTATGACATCGTCAGATGAAATAAACAAGAATATGAAGATGTGCTTCATCACTGAAAGTAATATTTTTATATATTTCACATCCATGTATTAGACCATTGTCGGCTTTGTTACAAGTCACGACAATTTCATGGTTTGTTGAATTTACAGTATAGAATGTGAATCGATGTGAAAGTACCTTCATTAGTCAACTGATTAATCTGCTTAAAAAAACAAGAACAGAGATTTTGTTTGTTTTTTTAATTTATTTTAAAATCACAATCAATCAATGGAAAATGAAGGTAAAGAGCGATGGGGAACGTGCACAGGGTCACATGACTGGATGGCTCAGTCATCACAGGAACAGGTTTTTACTTTTATCTCTCAAATCTCACTTTATGGCCTGTATGAACCAGAACCAGAACCGCTGACAGTGAAAATGACCAATGAGTGCAGAGCTTCCAGGTCTGTGAAGTGAAGCCAGTGTGGAAGTTAAAACTGTATTTTTTGTAATGACCAGCAGGGGGCAGCTCCATTGGCTCTTATAGAGTCTTATGGAGAAATGATCCAACTTCTCATTTACAGCGTCAGTAAACAGTTTCCTCAAGTCTTCTTCCACACAGCATGATGTTCATTTAGTAAATTATGGTCATAATTCGCAGTAAAATCACAGGAAAATGGACCTTAAAGCAGAGTAAACTGTCAAACTGTAAAACAAGGCACTGCTGATCAAATCTGAATCTAGATTCTGTTACTGCATTGACTATTTCAGAGGAATGGAGTGCTGTTGGGGTGTTTGGTCAGAGGGTTGTGGGTGCTGTGCCAGACACGCATACAGACGTACCTGTCAGTGTTTCTGTAATGCCTCAGTTCACCTAAACTCTACCTGTTGCTGGAAACACCTTTCCCTATCATCAGTGACTGATTCAATCTTTGCTTATTACTCGTCGTTACTTGTTTCTTGGAGTCTCACCTGAGTCCCGGGACACAATGATCTCATGTGCTGGCCCGTCTCCACCCTCTCCCCAGGACCGGATCTCCAACACAACATAACCGTTGTCTTTTGGCAGTGGCAGGCTCACTGATGACTTTGTCTTGTCCAGAACCTTCAGCGCTGTCTGGCCCTCGTGTTTGTACAGAACCTGACATACAGAACACAGCAGGTCTACAGTTTAGTTTGGTATTAACAACATAAAAGGCATCTTTACTGTAATGTCACTCTTTGGTCATAATAAAATTCCACGTTCATTCTTAATAATAGTCACATCAGACTACACAGAGCCCTGACAGTTGTTTGGAGTGTTTATATGTCCATACTTAACTACCAGAGCAGCCATGCAGGCTTGTCTGGTCTTGACTTATTTGACCAGCTGAAATCTTTAAGACCTGAATATTTGTGCCACGTCTCAGTCAGTCCCACAGCTGTCACTCAAGTCTTCATTTCAAACATCAATGCAGACTGAACCCAGAGCCATTTTCTTAAGACAACACACACACATGCCTGAACACACACACGTACACACATTTAGACACTCACTTTGTAGCCCAGTACAGCCGACTCATTGTGCATGGACTTCACATGATCCCACCTCACTGTTACCCATGAGCCATCAGTCTTCCATGACACATTTCCTGGACGGCGATTAGGAGCTGTAATAGAAACACACAAATTAAAAAGGAAAAGTGACAGCAGGAGGAAATGAAAAATAAATCAGACTGTTGGTGTGAAAAAAGGCTGCTTAGTTAAAGCACAGATTTGACACATTTTACCCATCAAGGTTATCTCAGCTTGGTCTTGGGAATGTGTACATGAGTTATAAAGTAATAAATGACATTCTGTGTTAGCAAAGGTACATGTAGCATTTGTTTAATCAAAGCAGACCACGGGGTGTGTTCCTCACTTTAATAGGGAGCTGGAGCTGATCCCAGCTGGCATTGGAGGGGAGGCGGGGTACACCCTGGGCAAGTTACCAGTTCATCACAGAGCTCACACATAGAGACAAACAATATTTTGACAGGTCTGTGTGTTCATGCTGACTCCAGGCAGTGGAGTGAATCCTCTGAAACAGAGATCGTGTCTAATCCTCCAGTTGAATATGTTTACAGCTGCAGGCCCAGGAAGTGTTAAGTACCTGCTCTCCTGGCTGCTACAGCTGAGAGGGATAATCCATTTCTGTCAGGAGGAGGGGTGGAGAAGGAGACTGCACGTATCATTTAACCTATAGTTGTATTACAGGACATGCCTGAGGAGATGAGTCCTGTGTGTGTTTGTGCGTCTGCTCACTGAGTATTTTGTGTGTGTGTGTGTGTGTGTGATGTGTCAGAGCCATACGTGGTTTCCTGGTGGTGACGGTGGTGCGTGGTGAAGGAGGCCCAGTGCCTGCACTGTTGTATGCCAAAACAGCGACGTGGTATCGAGTGCTGGGTCGAAGTCCAGACACCCTGGCTGTCGTTTCCAGTCCAGCTGTCCGCACTCGGTCTGCCGCCGCTTCCCGTTCATGCTGCCGCCAGTACCGGATCTGAGGACACACATCATGTTGAAGAGACATTTACAAAGCTAGCCTGGAACTCGGCGCACATGCACTTTATCTAAGCAGCAGTGTGTAGAATTTTGGGGCATCTAGCAGTGAAGTTACAGATTGCAACCCCCTCGCCACACCCTCCTCTACTGTAGAAAGATGGCCGTTTAACATGGGGGACATATATTCATGTATAACATATATTCTGATTTCATTGAATAGGACTTGGGTTGGGTTTTCTCATGATAATCATTGTCATTATGTCAGTTTGCGGACAAGCAATTATTCTGCGCCCTCTATGGGACATGTTATGTATATTATCATGGTATATTATCTGGACTGATTAGCTGTTGACAGGATAAATATATAGGGTAGGGTAAAATCCAAAGGTGCTAAAATGACTATAAATGAATACAAAGTACAGAGAAAGTAAGAATTTACATAACATGTGTGCAGATGTCCTTCAGCTGCTCCTGTCTTTGATTTTATTTGAGCTGCCAAAAAAACAATCTCAAACTTTGGTCTCACAGACGAGGTTCATTTGTTCACAGTCCTCTGACCTCCTCTAGAAGTTCTAATCATTTTATTAGACGTTATTAATTCCACAAGCTGACGTAGTTTCAGCTCTCTTTATCAACTTTGATTGTTTCGATCGCCAAGATCACAAGAAATGTATCGCTTTATCAGTGCTGTTATGACTGATATCAGCATTCACTGCGTGTTGTGGACAGGGTCAGCAGTAAAATGTGTGTCAATATAAAGTGTACACTATAGTGCTACAGTGTCTTAGCCGTAGAACTTATCTGAGTACAGTGGTCAGAACACGCCGTACAGCATAAACAGATATTGACAGACTAATATGAAGTTGTTTTTTTTTGTGCTTTGCTGTACTTCCGCAGACTTCTGTCTGCTTCTGTCTGTGCACTGACTGTTGTCTACTGTAGGCAACACTGACTCTTCATGAGTACCTCATACAGCCTGAACGAGCAAGATTTCCTGCATTTCTGTGAAAACGTGCCTGTCAGATCAGCCATCAGATCCATGCAGCACGTACCTCTTCTTCTGTCTGTTTGTTTGTCTGTTTCAACTTTATTATCTCTACCTTAACAAAAGGCAGTGAATGTGCTGAGCATGCTGATATCAGCCATAACAGCACTAATAAAACAATACATTTCTTGTGATCTTGGGGATCAATCAAAGTTGATAAAGAGAGCTTAAACTACGTCAGCTTGTGGATTAATAACAACAATAAACTGATTAGAACCTTTAGGGGAGGTCAGAGGACTGTGAACAAATTAACTCGCTAGTTTTTTTGGCAGCTCAAATAAAATCAAAGACAGAAGTGGCTGAAGGACATCTGCACACACACTATGTTCACATTTGAATTTTACAATCACTTGTTTCCATCCTGCTGTTTGACAGTCAGTTCCAGTCAGCTGTGTTAGACAAACAGCCAGATGCATATTCATGCATCCCCCCACCTCGTATCCTCTAAGGATGCCGTTGGCACTGAGCTGCTGGACAGGTTCCCATGAGACCTGGATCTCAAAGGCGGTCAGCGCCGTGGCGTTGAGGCTCGATGGTCCCACTGTAGGCTCTGTGAGGAGTAGATGAGCCGCCAGGAAGTCAGAACATATGTGAAGATGCATGTTGTGTCTTGATATTTCGCACACACAGGGGTGAAAAACTGACATCCAGAGTTGTGGTTGCCCTCTAGTGGTGGCAGCAAATACTGCAGCTGAAGACTGCTTTAAACTTTTCATTTTGAACTTTGCATAGTCCACCTGACTGTTGGATCTTATGGGAACTGTCTACGTACTCAGTCCTAGTCTCTGTATTCTTAATGATGATTCTCTCGTCTGAAGTAAATCCTGGATTGATATCTCAACTCTGGAGAAATAATCTGCTGAGGCACTTACACTGAGGCCTGGCATTTGTGACTGAGGAACATTTTAAGCTTCACATTGCATAACTGAACAGTTCTTCAACAGTTCTGCTATCAAGGACAATAATGCACGTCAGCTTTGTTTTTGTTTAATGCTATGCTAATGCTGCTTATGGACCTTTAGGCATCACTTTATTTACAGTATATTGTCATTTTCCATTCTGTTGTGTTGTTGTATACGATCTTTCTGTTAAATCAAATACTTCTGATCACAAAAGAGTTAAGTGCAGGATATTTATGAGTAACTAGAAATCATTTGGTCAGCTCACCCTCAGAGATTGACTTTGTATTTGTGATTTCTTTCGCAGTGACTCACCTTCCTCTGCAGAGTGGACCACAGCGATCTGGCTGAAAGGACCTTCTCCTCTGCGGTTGTAAGCTTTGATTTGCACCTCGAAGGGGCTGTACGGCATCAGGCTGTCGTTGTAGTAAACATATCGGGACGACTCCACGTGAGGAATA
Organism: Miichthys miiuy; assembly: GCA_036365135.1. NCBI lineage: Eukaryota > Metazoa > Chordata > Actinopteri > Sciaenidae > Miichthys > Miichthys miiuy. The sequence goes on along the minus strand of CM071604.1, from coordinate 4,079,517 downwards.
CGCACCACTGCCCAAGATGTCGTGTCTTTCTTCCTAAATGCTAGGATGTAGCCAAAGCCGTCACCATTCTGGTATTCTCTGGCCATGGGCTGGAGGGTTCAGCAGAAAATTAAGATGTGAGCCGCTACAAAGACACTAACAGACAGAACACCACAGTGTGTGTCGGCGTGTGTGTGTAAGCGTTCAGGGCTGTAAACATTCCTGTATGTAACATGCAGAGAACCCTACTGCAATGTGCTTCCAATGTGAGTGACTGCAAAAATGCATTGGAGCAGTGTGACAGAAGAATCAAGAAGATGTCTTTCAAAGTTTGTCCCTGACAGAGTAAACACAAAGAAGGAAGAACATATTCATTTAGACTCCGTGGATTGTGTCCTCCTTCATTTACACTGGCAGTGCATCAGGAGGGGATCTCTTCACAGCATGAATAAATACAACAGGGAAAATATATTTACGGTTCATGTGAACATGAGAGGGCTGTGTTTTGGAAAAAATGTCACCCTAGGGACCTCTAGTGGAAGTACATAAAACACAAAGCCTGGATTGACCACAAAGTTGGAACTAAAACTACAGTGAATTAAAGATCAGATGAAATAAATCAGATCAGGCTGTGTTATGCTGCAGCACTGTATGCAATACATGTGCATGTACATTATAATACACATACAAGGCGTTCACAGTTATCCACTCACCGTCCAGGTAACAATGAGTTCATTGTGGTCTCCTCCTCCTCCTCCAAGTCCACTGGGGGCCACTGTGGGAGCTGCAGGCCAAACATACAAACACAAGATGATATACTGCACAGACTGCCGGTGGATCAGCCACAAAACAAATCATGGTTGTGTTTTTAATGTCCAACATTAGGCTTCCATCTTACACTCTATTTGTTCAGTATATTTGATAGACAGACATTCATTAACAGAATCAGTGTAGTAACACTGATGAGCGATGAATATCAGCCGTACATTTCTTAGTATCTGTAGCTTTAAAAGGGAACACTGATCTTACACAGACTGATCTTGCAGATGTGACAAACAGGAGTTAAAATGATGGAAATGAGATGTTTTAGAGGGGAAATAGATATGACTGGCCCAAGACCAAATAAACAGGAGTGAAGGAGTTCAAACTGAGACTTCATTTCATTTAGTTTGATCAACTGGTTGGTGGTAGGAGCAAAGAAACTAAAAGTTTTTTTACCATCTGATCAGAGTGTAAAGGAAAAGCTTTTTTTTTATTTTTTTTTTTTTACTTAAATTGTATTTAATTATATTTTTGACTTGTCTGATAAACGTTTATTAAATTCTGTCAGTTTCTGGCCTCCACAGGAGTCTTCAAATGATTTGTCTGACCAACAATGTAAATCACCTAATACTAATACTGAATTTCAGACAAAAGCAACAAATAATCACATTCTCCGTCCACCATGGTCCATATGGTTACACCAGATTTTAGCCCCACGCTCCACTCTACCCCCTGTGTATTACTGAATATTTGTGTCTCCAGAGTGAGCTGTGAGAAGTCTAATACACATCCTCACACATGTCACTTGAGTCAGCATCAGTAGGGTCTGTGGACTACTCTGGACCAGACCTCTGCAGCCCACTCCTCATCTCTGCTGCTCAAGGCTACATTAGACACCTCTAACATAACAAACCTGAATCAGGTGTTGTTGAGAATGAATGTACTAATATCCTGCACTGTTGTAAGTGGAGTGCCCATTTTATATCATAACAAACAGTTATGAGTTGTGCCAAAAAGCAAAGTCAATATTTTAGCAGTTTTTATGATGGTGATGTTTCTACTCTGATGAACTTCAAAATAAACCCTTGTGATCACTGTGTGCAGCTGCAGGCTGGCTCAGATAGTTTTAAACATCGTGTTCATGTATCCAGATACAGCGATGAAGTCAAAAGCAAACTTAAATGTAAAATGACTGCCACTGATTGGTTTTCAAGGAGTGTGTGCAGCCTCCTGTAAGTGGGCTGTGGCCCCTCACCTGCTTGCTGTGTACGGATGGTGTGTGAGGGCATGCTGGGCTCGCCGCTGCCCAGGATGTTGCTAGCGATGACCTGGAATTCATAATCCATCCACGGCATCAGACCCATCACGCGGGCTGACTCTGCGTTCCCCTCAATGTTAACCGGGTCTGGTGTACGGTGACGGGATGTGTGTTTATTCACATGAAAAATCATGGAAAGAATAAAAGTTAGGACAAAATGTCAAACTCCCACAGCCAGGAGCAACTGTTCTGATGCACCTGCATGTAGTCAGACTTAGTCCTCACATTTGACAAGCTGAAACCAGAAAACATCTTTTAATCGTGTAAAAATGATGATTGAAAGTTGATAATTATTGATCACAAGATTGTTTCAGTTCATGCACACATGCACACACACACCTGTCCTCATCCTCTTCCACTCCGATGACAGCGTTGATCGACCCATGATGACATATTTGCCGATGGGACTGTGGTTATCGTAGCCACGGCTCCATCTGAGCTCCACCGATGTCTCGCGACGTTCTTCACCAGTAAACCTCCAGGAGGTCCCGGGGGGCCTGGACACAACATAGAAATGTCACTAAAGTCCCTAGAGTTTGATCTGACAAGTCAAGAGGCCAGAAATCTAGTGACTAATCTAATCGACTGATGTTTGACTCTGACTTTAATGTTGAGGCTCGAGTGTGACGGGTCACAAAAACAACATTAATCATTTGAAGAACATGAGAGAAGTGAGAGACAGAAGCCAGAATGCTTCTATAACTAGCAGGCTTTTACAACACTCTTTGTGTGGTCTACCTTAGAATACAATAAATCGGCTACCTCTAATTCAAAATTCTGCTGCGTGACATGAATTCTTCGAATTCTGTGACTTTCTGCAGCTGTCTTCTCAGACAGAGCGTACTCCCACACTGTGTGGCCTCCCAACAAGCAACGTTAAACACGTCTTTCTCTTTTCTGACCCAGCCTGGGAGTAGTACCTACCATGGTATCTGAATCTAGCTCAGTCATCAACCTTGCTAGTTATCGCTGAACGAACTGCTGGTCCTGAAAGAAGTACACCTACTGTGAACCGAAAAAAATCACACACACTGACCCATGCATCACTTTTGGTGCCCGTCCCCCAAAATGCTGTACTGTGTATTGATGTGATGGAAAACGATGATAAAATGGGACACATATCAGACAAATCTGGAATCAACCACATGATTTCACTCTTCTGTTTCAAATCTTTCTCCCTGTATTTTCTGGAACAGCTGATGACCTGAGAACAAAGCTGGGAAGCATCTTACCTCGGACCACTAGTTTAGCTGAAGCTGAGGCGCTGTCCACCACAGTCTGAGCCGTGCACGTGTACATCCCCGCTTGGCTCAGCTGAGCGTTCACGATGAACAGGTCACCGATGCTTTCCTTCTGAAAGGACAAAGACAAAACGTCCTGTTAGTCAAGAACAAGGCAGGCTGCAGAAAATACACTGATGTTACAGCAGAATATTAGTGCTGACTACTGGTACTGCTGACTTGTGTTAAAAGTTGGGGGACAATAAATAAAGGTAGTCTGATGACGTCATATCGCGAGGAGATTGTTTCACTCGGCCAGAAAAAGATCTGACCCGGTCGGGTCTGTCTGTCCGGATCGAATTTCTAGAAAATATAGGTTATTACTGTCATTATTGTTACCGTCGCCAAGTGCTTGCTCATGGTGGAAGTGTTGGGTCTCTGTAGATAATATCATAAAGACCTGCTCTGTATGGAAAGTGTCATGAGATAACTTTTGAAGATTGAATTGAGTTGAATTACTGCGGTGCTGTGCAGGAACGAGTCAGAACACAGACTGCTGCGCTACTGTGCTCAAGTCAACCCTCAGGGCTGAAAAAGACGGATGAAGATACAGATGACGGCTACTGTTCTGTTCAAATTCAGATGTGAAGGTTGTGTGTGTGTGTGTGTGTGTGTGTGTGAAAGAAAGAGAGGCAGAGTTCATGTTTTTAATGAAGCTGTTTTAAGAAAATAAATTGATTAAAAAGTTCAGGTCACCTCAGATTTTCCAGATGCCAGAGGAGTTTATTAGGCTGTAACTGTGTTACCAGACGGTTTTACCTGCTTTGCATCTGAATTCACGGGAGGCAAGAACCCAAAGCCCCCCATAGATGGTGCCAGTGTTGATGACCACTGCATGAGCTGAGGTGAAGATTACAGGAGCTCATTTTCAACTTGACTCACAGCCAGCTAGTAGCAGCATTCATTAAATATTGAGACATAAAGGAGCAGGAATGGATAGTTCATCTCATTTAGGAGCTCATTTCTCTCTGACCTCATGCTCAGGAAGCATGAAATGTTCAACTGAATCTGAAATGAACTAATTATAGTTGGAGAGTATATTGCATATAGCAACACCTCTTGTCTATTCTGGTAATGTCCCTGTCCCTCCAAACCGTGGTATCAGTGTAACAGCATTTACTTCTGGCACCCCCTCTCCAGAAAAATACAGGTGAAACCATATTAGCATATTAATGAACTAGTGAGACCAGTGGTGATAAAGTCAGCCTCTACCAGACTCTGCACTGTGCTGCATTTTATTTGAGATGTTGAGCTGTTCAGCACACGTAGAAACAACTCCCTGAAGAGCAAGAGTGAGAGGGTTAGCATGGTGAATACAGGAGTGCTGGAAGAGGCACGGCCGAGGCGCACTCCTCAATTCAATTAACAGCAGATGCTCCAGCTGAACTGAGCCACAGACCAAATCAGTAGTTTGTGCTCAGGCACAAACAATCATTAACTCAGGTTGTAGATTATTGTGGTTACTGAGCGATGAACTTTAGAAACAGTGCTTACACGAGCCAGGATTTGTACTGAAGTGAATCAAACGGTTGAAGACTGATCTTAATTGTCTTAATTGAAATTATAGATTATATTAATTATAGAACACTAACTATCTATATACTAACTAATGTAACTTAACCCAAACTAACAAGTCCTGTGTGTGTATTGTCCTCAATGAGACAAAAGAAAAAATGATGAGTATTTTCAGCTTTGTCTTTAGAGTGGAAGATGAGTGGGAACAAAAAGAAAAAACACTGTGTTTATCCTCTTCAGGCCATCCAGACAGAAACGCTCTGATCAAAGACAGAGCAATGTTTTCAGTCTTTTCCTGAGAAGTACTAACACTAACAACACCTCAGAGCTGCTAATGGCCAATGTTTGGAGTTTTGAGCTGAACTAATGAGAGATACTACCTCGCTAGGATACTAATACACCTGCCCATTATTTTAACAAACACACAAAGCATCAACCTATCCATCGTCTATACAGCATGCATCGCAGGACTCACCCCCTCCACCCGGTGGTACGGCCCGGCAGGGTCCTCCAGGTCCAGCAGCACCCCGTTGAGGGCCCAGGTGAAGGTCAGATCCATGGTGGGGTCATGAGAGGCATGACACTGCAGTGTCACGTTGTCCCCCTGGTTGATGTCAGCGTTGGAAGGAGCCAGCGTGATCTTCGTGGCATCTGCATGGATCAGGCACAAAATGAACCAAACGTCTCAGAAAACCAAAGACAAAATGAGAAAAGTTGATGGTCCTGATAGGTCGGTGTAAAATAACGAGAAGTTTTCCTTCAGTCCATCAGACACATTTTGTCCTTTCAGGAGCAGCACAGCTAGTTCACATGTCAGCTACATGCTGGCATGATTCATGGAGTCATTGTGAAATTTGCTTCAGCTGTGCTATAAGTGTCTGCTAGAGAAAAAAAAAACTGGATCAGGTAGTAATAGATTACATGTAATTGGGATTACATAATCAGATTACAAAAATGGATTGATTATGACTTTAAAATATGAATATGTTTAAGTTATGAAACACACTTTTATGATACACAGTGCTCCATTGACTCCTGATGAGTGTGTCTGGTCCTAGCAGGAGAAAAAAACATAGTGAAACTGAAATGTTTGACTATGTTTATTTTTTAGTTATGATGTGAAATATTTTCACAGTAATCCAAAATATTCAGATTAAAATGCCCCCGCTTTTGTAATCCAATGGATTACTCATTCTTGTAATTAGTAACTACATTTCAAAGGGACATGGTTGTTCTTATTAGTCAGTCTGCAGATTAAAACCTCTGACAGATGATGGAGCATGTTAACGTGTTATACCTCCTTCCTCTTCAACAATTAATTGCATTTCTCTTCTGAATGATCTTAAACACATCTTTGACATTTCTGCACTGCAGTCTCTTTTTATTTAACTTCCATATACACCAATATGTCAGCAATAAGCTAATAAACCAACACTATATATCAGCCCAGCTGATTTATTGGTCTGACTCAGGTTTGTGATACACACGATTTGGCATTTTAGAATGACTGATTTTAGCATTAGGACTTCAAATTACGGTGAAAGATTGACGTTCAGGCCATACCTCTGTGATGTCACTCATGCATTCTTTAAAGTCCTGATTCAGATTTTAAACTCGTCTTCATTGTTGAGCTTACAGAGCAAACCCAAGCGCATCAGCCACAGCTGACTGATTTTCAAGCTTTAGTTTGTTGCTTTGTTGTGCTTTTCAGATCACAAGGCTGCTGCCCTTGTTTGTTTTGCTTCAGTGTGTGTGTGTGTGTACCTCTGACAGACAGGTGTCCGGTGCTGTTGGCTTTGCCCAGGTAGTTTTCAGCGAAGCAGGTGTATTTCCCCTCGTCTGCCCGGCTGATGTTGTGGATCCACAAGATCCCGTCCGGAGTTACCGTGACTCTGAGAGAGCACACAGAGGGTACCGAGCGATGACTACAGTGCTGCTATACACTCAGAGGAAGTCGCAGGTGGTCCAACACGGCATCAGAACCCATGGCTTCAAACACATTGCAGTCAATCTGTCAGTCTGTGGAAGTGCTACTGTACTGTATTGGATTTGTTGTATTGTACAGACGTTCCTGTTATTTTGTGCACCTCCTGTGTGTCAGCTCTCACTTTGTGCTGCGTATTGGTGATAAAGTGTTGTGGATTTCAAGGTAAACATCCCCTGCATGCTTTAACCTTTATGCATCCTTTCCAGCTGCATATTCATTTCTGCTCTCTGAAAGGTGAATGCTGCTCGTTCACTTTCACCACCCACATATTCTCAGCTGGTCTGCTGCTTTCAGCCTCGAGCCCACTGCTCTAACATGCTGTGCCAGTCACCGCTTTAGCTTTAATTATGTTTGAAGGAGAATTCTGTTTGTTTACACCTTAGGTCTTAGTTTTGCTGTTTTAACCATCATTCCCATCTTTGTACTCTCTAAGTAAAGTAAATCTAAAGTAAATGTGGTGAAGCTAATAGACACATTTGTACAAAGAAAACATGTGAGTGATCAGGACAAATCATCAGTCTAACTCGTCAACGTCAAACAAACCTAAACTTATTCTTGTCTTTTCACAGCTACTTACTCAATAATCCTTGACCTGGAGTGCTGTACTCACATGTGATGTTTGGTGTAAATTCTCTGATCTCATCACTCCCTGCAGCATGCACAGACAGAGACTGGGGAATAATGATAACCGACTCGCAATTCACCGGGGACTAGAATCAGAGCCTACAGTCGATGCCTGAAGGGGAGGTGAGGCTGATTAAGAGCTATGTGAGCAGATGCAGTGTAATAATGGAAAGCTTCATGCAGTGGGAAGAGTAGCAGAAGCGTGGCAGTTGCATGACATCGAATGGAGTATGTTAAATGTACATATGCCCGCTGAAAGAGGTGAATAAATGAGTGTAGAAACACACGGGTTCATGTTGTTTAGGCTTATTTTTTGTAGCAGTACAACTTGTGTTGTCTACCTGAACTAGATTGCAGGCTTTGGTCCATCTGTGCACACATGTGGTTTCACGGTGCACTGATCAATTAGAGTGTAGCTTTGTGTGTTGCTTTGAGCTTCACTGCCTCAGATGTGTGACGACTGCTTGTGTTTTGCCTGCTCTGTTGGATTCCGTTCTAAAACCGTCGTGTCCACATGTCAGCGATGACTTTGGTGAGTAAATTATCAGAGGAGCTGGGAATGACACTGGACTACAAGACCCAGGTTGGCTGAACACAGTTTTCTGTATTTGGTGATGAAGACTATCTGACTCCTGAATGTTATGAAGCTCTGCCTGATAACATTCAACTTAAACCTGAGGAAACACAGGCTACCAACTTACTACAGAATGACAGAAACAGACACTCATCTTTAGCTGAGTTGCTTTAGCACTGAAACACTGTGACTGCTGTGTTTGGACATAAGGAGGATGGTGTGGTACATTAGTCCATTAGACGCTGTCACTCACACAGACTGATGAATTAAATGGGTAACTGCCTTGTAAAGCAACATCATGTTACTTTTCAACAGTTTCATTATCATATTGATGCTAGGCCGACTAATCTGTGATGTACAGAGGTAATCTGCTACAAAATGTAGCTGCCGTTTGGCTTAGACTGGCTTAGATTGGACTGCCCGTGACTGGGTCCTCAGAGCACAGGTCTGGGGGTTACACCAAGACTAGAGCAGGCAATGAGCAGCCTCTATTGACATGATGGCAAAGGTGAAGAGACCAAAAACAACGTTGAGAAATTGATCCAAAAGCCTGGACAAGAGTAAATCTGGGACTGACTTTTAGTGGTTGGTGAGAGCTTGGTGAAATAAAAGGCTGAAAGACAGACGCCGAGCTGGGCTGACTGCTGTTGGACTAGTCAGTAATATTAGCTGGCTGCTATGTCTTGTGTTGATGTTTGGTTGTCCAAAGTTGTCGGCTCGTTAGTTTTTGATCATAAGTAATGCAATCAGAACAAATACACACGTACACAGGATTATACACTGAAACTGGGGGTGTACAATGCAACAAATAGCATATCTTACACAATGTTGCTTCAAGTTGACCTCAAATTTTGTACAAGAAATGTAATGCTGACTTATTTTGAGTGCTTTAACCCTTCAAGGACCAAACGACTGATGATTGGCTGAAGCTTTGAAGAGCACACAGACAGGGTTGAATTCACAGGTGACAAAGGACTGAAAAACCTTTCGAATGTGACTCTCGTATCTGCATTCTCCCCCCTCCAACATGTGTTTAGCCTAAACTTTGATGTTTTTCTCTGACGTACACAAACACTCAGGTTTCTTGCAGCAGCGACAGAATCTGATGAAATCAACAGCAATAAATCTTCAGATGCATACACACAACGCCGTGGGAAGTCGCTTTTGATCTCACCCCCAAGTAATAAGCGTCCTGCGTTTTTCTAAATCTTTCAGCAGATGACATGTTTTTTTAATGAGCTGCAGATGTTTTTATTGTTCTTATTGTTTGCATGGAGCAATATATGACCCTACTATGAAGAGAATGTAAACCACTGATATATGAGTAAGTTATAGACATTGGTCAGATACAGTAATCACTGACATCTAGTCAAACCACATAATGCATGTACATAATCCTACAGTATGGTAAGTGATCATCCATAATTTCATGTCTGAATATCTAATATATGAGTATGCTGTTCATTTCATACAGTGAATGTGAATGTTACACAACATCTTTATAATTTCTCTAATTCACGTCCATTCTACATTATGTGTTATTTGTTTTGTGAGGAGTATCACAGTGACCTTCACTTTATTAGCGACAGTTACAGGTCTTCCTCAGGCAAACTTCAACGTCGAGGAAATGTGGGTAATAAATGACCTGTGGCTGTTTGTTTTCCAAGGATTAAAAACGTGAAGAAAATGCATTATGTGTGAAAACCAAGACAGTCTACCTGCTGCTGTTGGTGAGCAGCTCCGTCCCACGGCTCCAGAACAGGCTTGGCTTCGGGGCAGCTCGAGGGCGACACTCGATCATGACCTGCCCCCCTCTGGCTGCTGGGATCAGTTTCCTTACTGGATTCAGCCTGAAGTCTGGAGCCTGAACTGGAAGGAGGGAAGGGAAGGACAGAGTGAGAATATTAGCGCCAAAACCAGATGATTGACAGACGAGGTACAGGAGGGAAGACAGATAGAAGAGAGGATGGAGAAAGTCAAATTATGGGAGATGGAGGAATAGTTCTTAACAAGAGAGTGGTACAGTGCTAAATCATATTAAACTTCAATTTAAATATATAGGAAGAAAATTCATTTGTGTTCTCTCATGATAAAAGTCTGAATGTTTCATAACTGTATTAGGTATAACATGATACTTTTAGTGCAAAATGTAACTCTGAATATGAAAAATGAATCTTTTGGAAAGTACCTTGTACTCTGAGCTCAGCAGTGGAGTAGATGGTGCCATGTTTATTCTCAGCCACACACTGGTACATCCCAGAATCCTCCAGGGCCAGGTTACTGATCTTAAGGCGAGCCCCGTTCACCTCGACCCGGTCCTGGGATGGGTGGTAATATGAGAGGTAGGAAAAGACAGAGAGAAAAGGAAGTGAGGGAAGGGAGGTAAAAAGAGAAAGAGAGAGAATGTGTGAGCTGTGAAACAAAGTGTATTGTGCATATTGCACGTGTGCGGGGGTGTATGAAATAAAATATTAACAAACTCCTCAAACTACTTCACGCAATAGACTCCTATTCACATACACTGTACATGTTTCGTGTGGTACATCTGCTGAAACACAACAGCTAAAATGTAAAATGTCCCTCAAATCTCAATCATGTCATTAAAGTTATTCTCCTTCCAGTTTCCTGTTCCCTAAATGTGTTCTTGCTCCTCAGAATGAGTCTCCATGCTGAGCAGCTAGATGAAACCTCTGAATTTGTGCCCAAATGTAATCAGAGTTCTCATTAACAAGAGGCTGATTCACATGGGATGAATAACTACAGATGACGTCAAAATTTGATGGAATTTGGTGTGTAATCTGTGGTAGAACTTCTCGCCTTCTCAGCAGCATGTAAACCTACGGCAAAATGAACAATCCAAACCCAAATAAGCTCAAAGGTTACCCAAAATGACAGACTTAACCCACAGATGATGAAAATCAAGCAGTTTTATTTAATCATAGTGAACGCTTTCTCTCCAAGTCAGGATGAGAAATGGCAGAGTCATAATGTCTATTGATTTTGGATGAAGTGTGTTTTATGATGAGATAAAAATGAAGTGTCGCTTTAATCAGAATGATTTTGTGTGTTTAAAAAGGTCTGGGCTTTTAAATTGCTCTATACCGTCACACTACTATTACTGAACATGGCCTTACCTGTGTGCTGAGTGGCTGTCCATTGCGTAGCCAGCGTACAGAAGGTCGTGGTTTACCAGCAGCAACACAACTCCAGTGCAGCTCTGAACTGATCTCCACCTCTGAGTCGCTCATCACCTGCAACCATTCTGGCTGAGCTGATAAAGAGAAGTGGAACAACAACGAATAAATAAATAATCAATATAAAATAAGTCAATGACTGAACAGAGGAAAGAGTATAACATTAATGGAAATGCCTTAAAGAAGCCAACCAAAGGTGCACTGACAGCCACCAGGATGTTTATTCAGTCATCACATTGACTTGGTGAATTGCCGCCAACCTGCGTCTAAAAACATCACTGACCTGATACGTGTGCTTTGCTGCAATATAAACAGATATTTGCACATATTTATTTTTTACCTTGCACATTGATGCGTCCCTGGTATGTGTCACTTCCTTCTGAGTTGTAGGCTTCACACTCATAAACACCCTCATCATCGAAGGAGAGTTCTGGCAGGACGAGCGTGGGACCCTCAATGGTGGAGCCCGCCTTGGACAGCATCAGACCATCCACCTTCCTCCATCGTAGTTTTGGGACTGGACTACGAAACAAAAAAAAGAAAAACAGAGAAAAGTTGGAGGTGAAGTAAAGAAAGAGGATGTAAGGTAACAGCTCAGGATGCAGAGAGGGTTGGGTACATTTAAAGAAGTCTGAGAGGGCTTACACGTGGCACTAAAGCTAAACAGTGAACAGCCTCTTAAACCGAAATAGCTTGTAGACACATTATGCAAGGATTTCAGTTGAGTTGGAGACGTACTTTCCATAGGCGAAGCACTCTAACTGAGCGGTGTGCCCCGCGAGTGCGTAGGTCTCTGCTGGGAAGCGCACTTTGATGTTCGGGGCCGACTTCCTGGGATTGGCTGGAATAAAATTGCTCTGATTAAATTCCATTCAGATTGTGAACTTTTTAATGTGACATTTGTACTGCTATTGTAATGTTACACACACTATCTGCATACACAGTACAGAGGAGAGATCTGCCCTGACAGTGATGTCAGACTGTTTCTTGTCCCAGTGTTGGAAAGATACTTGACAAATACTGGCGAGACAGCGATGACGTCTTCGCCAGAGGAAAGTCACTAGTGATTTTTTAAACACATGACCTTCTCCACATGTTGAACCCTGTCCACTTTGAACACTTGTAAGCTCTAGCAATGCTAAATAAATAAACAGTCAGTTCTCTTCTCTTCATTCCTCTCTTCAATGAACAGTAAGAACAGACCCGTAACAGTATATTTTACTGTAGTACAGTAAGATTCACATTAGGCCTGGACGTGTGTCGGTCATGTGTAATCTAAGTACTGTATATACACAACAAGTTTTTTATTTTTAAAAGTGTTTTATTTTGAAGAATTTTATGCCTTTATTTTTTAGTGACAGCTGAAAGTAGACAGGAGAGGGACAAGAGGGGATGACACACAACAAAGGGTCGCAGGTAGGAATCAAACCTGGACCACTGTGGTAAGGACTTATTCATGAGGTGCAGGTGATCTAACAGGGCACCAGTCGCACCATGTCTTAAGCTGTACTCAAAAACAATTGAAGTCAGATAACCAGACCTAATTAATAACCTGTGGGCTGAGGAATAGCTTAGTCGCTCCATAGCTTCTACTCAGATACTAACAGATTATCACTTAGAACATAGACAGCACACCAAATCCTTTTAGACATCCCTCCCCACAGCTACACGTCAGTCAGTCAGCCAGTCAGTCAGCCAGTCAGTCAGTCAGAGCCTTCATACCATCAGGCAGTACAGTGAGCTGGTTGGCCTTGCTGAATGTGCTCTTGGTGCTGATGTCCAAGTTGATGGTGGTGAAGCAGAAGTAGCTCCCGGTGTCGTTTGGCTCCGCTTTGGCTACATACAAGTTCCCTGTTACCTGCGACACAAACCAGCGGCCGTCGTCCTTTTTGATGAAGTTGGGAAATTCGTTGATTAACCAGCGGTAGGAGAGAGCTGGAGAGGAAAGATTGGTGCACATCACGTTAATCAGCAATACTAAATGTCATCCTGCCAGTGCTCAGATTTCCTTATTCTGAAAACAGGTTCATTATTCTACTCATTTAAAACAACTTATTGCATCTCTCAGCTGCTGGTTTTCTGACCATTTGTTCACTGTCAAAGAAAACAATAATGAAGTAAAAATAATTCTTCTGGTCCCACAGCACATCATCTCCTATGATATTTAACCTTCTCTCTCATCTTCCTGCTGGTTTAAAATACTAAATAACTAGACTGATATTTGTTTTTGTTTTTGTATTCCACAATCTGTAGGGAGCCTGGAGTACATTGGATACCTGGGTAATGTGGAGGGGGTTGGCAGGCCAAGAAAGCACCTATTCCTTCATATGCTGTCTGAGGACTCCTGCTGTCTGAAGGGAAGTCGTTGAGGTCTGCATAAACATGGAAGAAGAAGAAAAGAAATACAGAAAACATAAAAGATTACTGTCACATGCAGATCACAAGCAGCGATGATACACATTCAGTGAGTAACCAAAGCACAACTGTGTAGAGTTAGTGTAAAGTAAATCCTCTGAATCAAACAGCTCAGAAGGCTGAAAGGTATGTTCTCACTCACAGCCAAATTTGAGGTTAGCTGCTCGGCTGATGATGGTGCCGCAGCGGTTGATGGCCAGACACTGATAGGAGCCCATGTCTCGAATAGACTCAGGGCTGCTGATCACCAGGTTGCCAGCTACCAGGGTGTAACGCAGGTCCAAACCTAGCGGAACATCTGTGCCATTTACAAGCCATCTGAAAGACAAAGAGCAGGGCAAACTGATGAGATTGCAGCAAAAGGGAGAACATGAACATGACTAACAATCATAGGCTACGTCTGACGCTTAAGGAAAGATCTGCTTTGTTGAAATCCTGTGCTTATGTTGTAGTGAAGCTAGTTAATGGCTGAGCTACTGGAGCCAGACATCAAGAGAAGTTCAATGTCAATGTTCAACTGTCACATAAGATCAATGAATCAGTTCATCTCTCCCATTCTTCACCAGAAAACAGCAAACCTCATTCATTGTGAGATCTTCCACCAGCTGTTTTCTGTTAGCATCTTTTTTCTTTGTTTAATTTTTTTGGAAACAGAATGCAGTTTCAATGTTTCATCAGCACATTTTGTTTCTGTTTACATTTTACACAGCACGGCAGCTTTCTTGGAAACAGGGTTATAAAACTTTTGGGGACCCACAACCTCCACTGTCTGTTCATGTTAGCAGCCTGGACATGTTGTTGATTTCAATTATAGATTTTAGATATTTTTTGGGGGGGCATTTTTATGCTTTATTTGACAATGAAAGCTGGGGAGGCAGACAGGAAATTCAGAGCGGAGAGAGAAGGAGTGACATGCAGCAAAGGACCCAGGCTGGAATTGAACCCAGGTCACTGCTGTAAGGACTCTATCGTTGGTACATGGGACGCATCATTACCATGAAACTCATCAATATATTGATGTACAATATCACAGCTTGTAATCTCTTTCTTGGTGATCATGTGACTTCCAGGAGGTTTCCACTATTCAATTTGTCCAGTCTAGGAGCAGTTCCTGAATGTGACTTTTGAATGTAGTACACACCTTCATGGACCAACTTCTTTGAAATATGTGGTGCTAAAATCAGCCAGTGTGTGTGTGTGTGTGTGTGTGTGTGTGTGTGTGTGTGTGTGTTACCCACCTGTAGGAAGCAGCTGGACTGGCTCTGGCCTGACAGTTGAGGGTCACCTTGCCTTCAGTCAGGCCCTCTGGGTAAATTAAACTGCTTGGCTGTTCTTCAAACACTGGCCCGCTGTCATGACCCGATACACACACATCTCCACCTGGAAACAACATTTTTAACAACACACTCATCACACACCAATCTTTGCACCAGAAATGTCCCGATGCTGAGGACAGACAGTGAATGGACAGAGCTACTGTCTCATATACAGTACCGCTGTCACAGAACTGTGGTTTAATTCCAAACTTAAATGCACAGAAAGCTCACAGATTGTCACACAGGCTCAGATCCAGCCAAGATCAGACTATAGTCATAGAGGGTTATATATTACAAAATAAAACAGGAACTATTAAGTTTTTTACTCCATGACTTCTGACTTTGACAAGCTTACACACAACTTTTGACAATCTTCTGCTGGTTTAAGCAGTTTCCTGTTACTCTGTGTAAAGTAAGTAAAGACAAATATAAATGTTTTATTTTTTCATAACGAGCCAGTAAACGAGCCTGGAATAAAAGGAGAGTCAATACCAATTAAATTATTGTTTATGTTCTAATTGCAGGTCTAATGGGAGACCTGCATGTTTAAGAGTACAGAGGAGCTGCAGTCTCTGTTTTAAGAAGAACATTATTGTGCTGACCACAGACACAGGGGACAACCTAATCATTACATAATACTCCATGAACAGTGCACCAGCAGCAGAGGGCATGAAATGTACAATGCACAACACAGAAGGTGTTTTCCTTGTTTCATCTAAAGTGGAAAAAGCAATAATCTGAAGTTATTAAGGGATATTTTATTTTCTTATAAAGGTTTAGATGTTAAGTCTAAAGTGATGACTGAAAGATGTCCCTATACTACGACATCAAGACATCACTGCAGTGTTACAGTCATTATGTATGGACCTGAGAACATGTCGGATAGTCCAGGCAAAATGTGTGAGTTTGATTCATTTTATTTAAACTTCTCATATCCTCAGAACATAGAACTGAGAAAAGTACCAGAACCACAGTCACATTCACCATCTGTGACAACATGACAGGACATCAGAAATACTGCAGGGACTGTCCAAGGCCAGGTAACAAGGAGTTTTTAACCTGAGTTGTATCTTTGTTGAAGGGTGGAGGAGGACAGGAGGGAAGGGTGATGAGAGTAAATCTGTTCTCCATCTATATAAATATATACAGTTCATCTGTATTTCTACTTCAGCATACTGCTAAACTAATGTGTAGTGATAACAGCTTTCTGTCATTCATTGCTGCTTCAAACCTGAGATGGCATTAAATGCCACAGGTGGCCTTTCACACGTACGTTCTCCATTATGTGGACTTTCCATGAGTTGAACTCAGCCTGCGCAGCGTTCGCTATAATCTCTATTGATTTTGACGCAATGTGAAAGAAACTTTTTTTTCCTACCTTAAATATTTCATCTGACTTTTTGCCAGAGGGCAAAAAAATCATTTCCAAGACCTTGGACACGTGCTGCGAATGTGTGCAGAGTGGTGTTTTTTCCCAGTATGTGTGTAGTGCTCACACAGGCACACACACACACACACACACACACACACACACACACACACACTAAAATGCCTGTGATACAACAGTGGCAAACTGCTGTGCTGGCTTGTTTTTTATATCACCTCAACAGTGCATCTTAATGATGGCTGCAGCTGCTTCACTGTATTCATGTATCAGTTCATGTTGTGCAAATATTCCACTGAACAGTGCAGACAGCACATATTTCATCATCTGTGTGTGTGTGTGTGTGTGTATGTGTTAGTATGCACAGATGTTCTTCAGCTCACCACTGATGAGAATGAACAGCATTTCCTCTGCAGGGGGTGTCGTGAGCCCAGCGGGGACTGGACATGTGTGACTGCACATTTCACCTCACTGGCTGAGCCCTTCAATTCCAACCTGAGCTGCACCACCCGACCACCATCCATCATTTATCACATCAGTAAATTGCAGCGCCCGAGCAGAGAGAAGGGAAAAGGGACTTCTTGAAGGAAATTGAATCCCCTCCACCCGCCTATCTAAAACAACAATCATGAAATTTGAATCAGACCTTAAAGGCCCCCAGATGAACCACACCCACACATTTAACTCACTCTCTATCTCTTACACACAAAGACACACACACACACACACACTTATGTGAGGTAACTATGATTTAACTATTCTTTTCAGGATGGTGCAGTGACTAAAACTACTGTATGTCGTAGTGATGAATATATTCCAATAGTTCTGTGAAGATTGAAAATATCATTGAGCTTGGGGGAAGTCTAGGGGCACTGTTGGGTGCTCAAGTAAAATGAGGAAGAGTATTTTTAGCTTTGACTCAAAGCTATAACTAATTTATATATAAACTAATTTCATTTTTCAGTCAAGTGATTTGATTTTTTATTATTTATAAAGAAAGACTAAAAGGAAAAAGGTGAAATGGTTAAAGAGAAACACACTAAATAACATCTGAACTGACTGTGACTGTCACTTTTTAGTTAGTCTGGCTCACAGGAAGTAGGCTGTGGGTTTAAGCCTGAAACTAGGTAACTTCTTACCCCTATTCTGGTTGTCGACTAATCTATCATTTATTTTTCCGATTAGTCAATTAGTCACGATTATTTCTACTAAAGTAGAACAAAACAGAAAGATGCATCCTTTCAGAAGCTGAAGTCTGTGCATCATGTTTTATCACAGTCTAATATATAATACTACTATTACTGATTTTTTTAATTGATTAAACATGTTACAAATTAATTCATATGCTCCGGATCACAGATTACCACTGACATAAAGTGGAGGTTTACTATTCAGTGTAATATCCAATTCATGACAGCACTGATTTGTACTGATTTAATATCCTACACATGAATTATTACTGATAATGTCGCTGTTGGGCAGAATCCTCTTATTTTTCATAAATAATTCTACTGGCCACCCTTCAAGTCTGTGCACATAATTAACAAATGAAAGTATTCAAAGAGCGTCACCTGATCTGTAATCTCCATTGCACCTCTCGTCATAGTGCTTCACATGTTGTATTTTAATAAATCTGTTTTGGTTGCACACTAATGGATGAGTATGTCTTTGTATCCATTTGGGTTTGATGTGCTTGTAGGTTGGTCGGCTAATATAAAGACACACGTACATTTATGACCAGATTTGGCTATATGTCCTGTAACTCACTGATAACTAAGACAAATATGGATTATATTTCAGTTGAAAATAAAAGCTTGACGTGCTCATGCATCGCTGTAGTGCTGCCATGATATGACAGCTCAGCTTTACTTTTAACCCATCTTCTTCTGCTTCTTCTTCTGTGGTACCGTGCTTGTCAGTGGTGCTAATGAGATTTGCTCTGTGATTGGTTTATTGAAAACAAGCCAGTGTTCTTAACCCCTGTACCAGGATGATAATGGATTCAAACAGACCTCAGGCTAAGTGAGACTACTTTATAGTTGACATTTAAAATGCTGAGAAGACATGGACAGTTTGTGTGCTGTATTTCCTTAGCTATTGTTGACGTTGGGCGAGAGGTGGGGTACACTTTGGACAGGTCGCTAACAGAGAGCTAACACATACAGACTGACAATCATTCACACCTGTGGGCGAGTCAGCAATAAACCCGATGCTGCATGTGTTTGGACTGTGGGAAGAGGTTCCTTATTGTGTCGAGACACGGCTCCTTACTGTCTCACCGTCATTCAGTGACAGACTCTAGTGAACGTTCGGTCGGTTTATTTCTCTTTCCACCCTGCCATGTTCCCATCAGCTGATCACATCTATCCAATAGCACGGTGACACACCTGTGTTGTTATCCTATCGTCTTGCTGATGTCTTTTTAAATATGATTCTCTCTCCATGTTACAGTTACGATTAAAGTAGTTTGGGAGTACACACTAAAATAATAGTGATATAAAAATTGACTTACTAGAAATGTGGTAGCACTCAAGTACTCAAATAAAATATGTGGGAAACACTGCACTGGTCCTCAGTATGGGTTCAGTGACTTTTGACCAGCAGTGTGTGCAGGGGTGCAACAACCTGCTCTGTGTGCTGAGCAAATTTTTGTCTTGGTATCAAAAGAAGTATGGTTTTTTAATGCTGTTGTATCGAAGTATAAAATTCTGGTATTGTGGCAACCTTAAAGTGGAACTTACCAACAACCTCATTCAAGGTCACTGAGCTGAGGAGCAGCAGACACAGCAAGAGCTCCATCATCTGGATCCAGCTGGATTCCCACAGGATCAGAAGCAGATGGGAAGAAGAGTGTCCAATCAGGGCCTGTGTTGGAGAAAGAAGAACATATTACTCATATGAATTATGTAACTCGGTCGATCTGTAATGTGAACACACTTCCCAAAAACATTTCATCAGCATGATATATTGACTGTCCCTGGTTGTACTGGTGTCTGTCCTCTCGCAGCTGTTCAACTCTGGTCATTCTGGTGAGACAGCCTTAATAACAAGCCTACAAGTGTATGTTCATAGTAATGTACATACAAATACAAAAAATATGAATATATGTTTAATATATATATATATATGTTTACAGAGCTATGACAAATTTAAAGAGGACAAAATAAAACTTCCAGCTCACTTTAAAAGGCTCTGTTAATGTTTTTTACCATGACTGGTTCTCTTGTTGTCTATAATTACGTTTGGAGGCAGAACTGTATGTAAAAACAGCTACAACAGGATTAAAAGGAAGCAAACATTCAGTTTGGCTCCCGATGTGACACAGCTACTGGGTACAAAAACACTTCTGCTTTTAAATCTTTCTCAGTCTAGAGTTCTCTCGCTGCAAACCATCTCTCCATCCATTTGGGATTCTCTGTGAAAGAGGTAATACTGTACGAAGTGTCACAACCCAGAAAGGTTTTTTTTTTTATTGCAGTAGATCATTAGTAGAGCAAAGCGTGAAGAGCCCTTTTGGAGATCATACCTTTGTCAAACTACAAAGCCAGAGTTCCCAAATTCATTCATAACAACAACCTCAAAGTAAATTAGACCACAGACTCCCTTCATGTGATTCCACCACACTGAGATCAAACCCGAGAGGACACTTGTAATACTGTGTTCAATGAATACTGCTGCAGTTCAGAGACCTTTAGTAGTCTATGATCCTCGCTCATCATGACTCTGAAGTAAACAAAGATGTTTTTGAACACCACAGTGAGCAGCACAGAATCCTTTTTGAATGCAGCACATAAAAAAAACATGTGGACGGGACAGGACACTGGATGGAGAACTGAAGGTTTGAAAGGAAATAAAAACAGCAAACAAACATTTATTACTCTCAGGGCCGCAGCCACAAATCAATTTGTGTGGGGACTCTTTGCCTTGAGGAAATCAGGCCATTTTCTTTTTACAAGGAATTCAATGTTTCAAGGTTATATATATATATATATATATATATATATATATATATATATATATATATATATATAGTTATGCCCAGCTTGTTCAAGAGCACAACCAAGAAGGAGGACCACAGCGCCTAGTTAAATTAACCATGAATATTATATATATCTATCTATATATATATATATATATATCAACAACTCAAATCAAACAAAGAAAGCTATGACTCAATGCCATTTCAACAATGTGTATTGTGCTTCCTTTCTTATCTCCTTCAGCAGAGGATACACCCGACCATCCCTTACAAAAAGAACCAAGGTAATGCTGTCCCACAATTCCTTGCGGCGGCAACACAAATATCAACACACAGTTCGGTCATTTACAACCAGAAATTAAAAATAAACTTTATAAATAAACAAATGTATTCAAACAGTGTGAATAAATTCAGACTGCAGCAGAGAGAGAGAGAGAGAGAACATGGAGAGATGTGATGTTCTGTGTTGTTGGCTGTGGAGCTGCTTTGACACACAGAGGTGTTCAAGTTTGTGTTAGTGTTTTAGTCTCAGTTTGGTTAGGCTTAGAAAAAGCTCATGGTTTGGAATAAAATAACAAGTCAACGTTGACTTTTGGT
Source organism: Miichthys miiuy (assembly GCA_036365135.1). Taxonomy (NCBI): domain Eukaryota; kingdom Metazoa; phylum Chordata; class Actinopteri; family Sciaenidae; genus Miichthys; species Miichthys miiuy. Next base: position 4,058,593 of record CM071604.1, on the reverse strand, counting down.
TTCATACAGGCCACGGTAGTTCTACGGCTGAAAGTGAGAAACACTTGGGTATAAATTTTGAGTTTCACTCATCTTGGGTAGACATAACCAATACAGACGTCTTCACAGGTCCATGAGTCAGCAGATCAATGTGTCCTAATATCTTGGACCTTGAGTCTAGATAGCGACAAGTCACAAAAAGTTTGGGATATTTGACTTTCTGGTGAAATTTATGTAAAATGTAAAATGTTATAGTGATATTATATCATGAAAGTAGGGCATTTATTCACATTAGAAGCATGCAGTCGTAATTTCTTCATCTCAAACAATTTATTGAAATAAAAAATGACAACAGTGGTGTGTATACCACAACAACAATACATTTGAATGTCTCAGTAACTTGTCATGTGACCTTGAGCATCGATCACAGCTCGACTAGACGTCTCATGCTGTTCACAAGTGGACTTATTCCAACCTGCTGATGACACTCTGTGACACTGTAAGCTCAGCGGTAACTTCCCTCTGAGGACTTCCTGTTTGAAGCCTCACACTGACCAGGTACTGTCCATTCATGGATCACACACTTGTTGTGATTTTGAATCACCTTGTTAGAGAACAGCATGTTATGCAATAAGTACTGAAACACTGAACAGCTGGACATGTGCATTCAAAAGTTTAGAGAAGGTCAAATGAAGTTCACCTGGAAAGGTTATGGTGCTTTTTAGGTGCTCTCTGAAATTTCATCTGAAAGCTGAATATTCCTAACTTTTACGTGACTACTAACATGAGCAGTGTATATTCAGTCTAACCAGGTCCGGTGTCAATAAGTCCATTATCATTACTATCATTATTATTAGCTCTGATAATGTCATGCGTCAGAATAATTACAAGAGAAACTTAAGTTTTTCCGGTGAGATGAATAGTCTACATTGATTGTCAGGACACGTACATTTGGTGCACATCTGTGCTGTTTGGGCTCGTTTGGACAACTCCATTTTCTAATTGTTGCTGAAACTTTTTCTTTTTGATCTAAATTCGTCCATTAAATTTGTCCATTGGCTTTGTGTAGGTCTGTTTTCACATTAGGACCCAATTATGCTTCAGCATATTAAGATTTGAAGAAATTGCTGATGGACTGACATTGTGAGGGATTCGTCGTCCTTGAACCATTCGGGCTCCATTGTGTGACTACTCAAACAGAAATCTTACAAAGAACACTACTTTGTCTGTGGGTCCAATTTTATCCACCTTTTACAGTTTTGTTTAAAAATACACTCGGGCATACAAAGACTGTTGCTCTTTGTAAATGAACATGTTGCAGTAATAATTTGAATTGGCTGAATGAATCTGGAGACAAAAGGCTTCATTTTGGTCCTGACCTCTAAATTGCACTGCAGCTCTTAATGGCTCCCGACAAAGCCCCCTGCGTGCCCGTCCTCTCTGCAAAGAAAACATTCAAATCAAATAAAAAAACTAGGGTCACATTCTGCATAATAAAACAGTTTTTAAGTAGAAATTATGGATTTAATGGCCTTGCTGGAAAATGTCGGCTACTATGACAGCAAGTACATGTAGGCAATTGAACATTGTCTCTACATATGCTCTGTGTTGCCAATGTGGTGCATTTCTTGGTTTAGGTGCGGTCACACTTACAGAAAAACCACATGAATTTATTGTATGTAGGAAAGCAGTTACCACATATTACAACATGTGAATTTCATGTTTTTCTGTATGGGCAGACTGGGCTGTGTCAAAAGAATAAGCTGCTGGAGCTAGCTTGACTGCTGAGCTATCAATAGTGTTTCAGGTTAAAGCTGCTCCATCTTTGATCAGACACTTTGTCTATCAGCGGTCAGACACAGTCAGACACAACTTTGTGTGAATTTTAATCACTGTGAGAAGAAAATGCATCGTACAATAAAAAAAGTGTTTTTGATGTGAGCAGTCCGAAACTGTCGACAAAATCAACAATATAATCATTGTGAAGACTAAACCTCTGGGAAAAAGTTAGTAAGTGTTGAGTTTTTGTCAAACTAGTTTTTCCAATGAGAAGAATGAACTTTAATATTATATTAATAGTCTTTGTTAATATCCATGTATAAAGATTTCTCAGTGAAATGAACTGTTGGAGGGTCATCGTGGACATTTATTTGGATTTTATTTGGATAATTCTCAGAAGGTGAGTCGCTGGTGATTTTTTTTTTCTAAACAAAGGATCTTTGAGAGCTTCTTCTTTATCTGTGTGTGTGTGTCACATGACCAAACCTGATCGTCCAACCCAGAAGACAACCTCAATTTACCGGTTTTGTTTCACTCAATATAAGGAAGGATTGTAATTCGCCATGCACCACAAGGACTTCACTGAGTCAAACAAACAGAAAGGGGTAACAGAGGGAGCAAAAAAAAAAAAAAATAAGTGGAAAATCTGATATAAAACCACAAGAATGGAAGAGACAAGCGCACCGGACAAATCAGGAGCTACAGATAAAGAGAGAGAGGCAGGGAGATAAAATAAAACAGAGAGGTTGACAGGCAGAGAGAGATAGGCCATGAAACAGGAAGAAGAAATCAGTGTATCACGTAACTCCAAATGACCCCTCGCTGTCTGTGCATCGCAGAGAACGTTCAACTCAGCTTATCACAGGCAGAAAACACATCAGCTATTTCGCTGTAGTAAAAGTGTGACACTCAGAGGCTCAATGAAGTACCTGAACGGCTAACATGCATCATTCTTTGGTTTGGATGGTCAAAATGACACATTGAAATGAATTCAGCAGACCCATTTCTGACACACGACATCCAACCTCTCTTTTAAATTGTCTCGAAATATATTTGTGCAAATTCTCATATCCTGATTTTCTTTATCCTTACAAACAAAATGCACTGACTCATGATCGGGTTCTCACTGCGATCAGTATTCAAAGATCTAAAACTAGAACAAAAACAATGCAAAGAGACAGGAATGAAGATGTAAAGACAGTGATGGAATAGAGTTCACTGATTATGTCAAATACAATCCATTCAGAGTGGATTTCTGGCTGATCTCTGTCTCAAGATAGTTAGAGTATATAGAGAACAGAAAATATCACATAGATAAATGATATATGTGATGTAGTATAATAAATAATAATAAATAAATATTTGCTTAGAGGATAAACATTTTTAAATCCACCATCTTCTAAATAAATAAATACTTAATAATGACATCATGCATAGTAACACCAAGGACAGACAAGAGGGCTCTCTCTCAAAAAGGTTCCCCTCGAGGTCATTTTTTCAGCACTGTTTCTGAAGACGAATCAAACAGAACCATTTCCCTTTCCCTGTCAAATTGGCGTTTCTCTGGCTCTGAACATAGTCCTGATAGCAGACTGAATGTCTGTGGCCATCCCTGTGGGAGTAAATGTAAGCCTGAGACTGAGCCTGATTTGCTGTCTCCCCGATGCCCACATATCTGTTTCTGTGTCTAATAGGCAGCAGAAACACAGCCTGAGATAGCAGTGAGAGAATGAGTAGCTCTCGCTTTTTAAAGAAGACCGACCCCAGGCCTTCATCCTGTTTCACTGCCAAGTCAGCGAAGCCTGCCTCGGATACGAAAAATACGAAAACAGAAAATAGAAAAAATACAACTGTTTTTGTCATTCGTTAAGACTGAGAAACTCAGCTAAACATGGATGTGGGTTTCTACAAAAAAGTGTTGCTGTGCCACGACATGATACTGTGCAGAAGTAGACAACAGCTGCAGCCAATGAGGGAACGGCTTCAAAATGTCTGTCTTCAGGCATGACATGTCTGTTCCTCACCCAGGAGGCAGCTCAGGTTCTGGTACAGGCTCTTGCCATCTAGTCCAATACATTTCATCTTACTGTCGACCCTGTGTTAACATACACATGACAAATGAAACAGGCATATCTGTGATTTCTTAACCAGGACGGACATGTGAGACGACCACCACAGGATCTCTGTGATATTCCCAGGTGTCAAAGATGTGCTCTGTGTGTCTTTGCGTCCTTCTAAATCTAAAATGAATGATCAGCTCCTTGGTTTGGTTGCTGTACTAAACTGTTGCTGTGAATCACTCTGCAAGATTGCTGATTTCCTCCCAAGATCAATTCTCACTGTTGTTTGCAATCTGTCTGAAGATGGTGGTGTTATCTGCATACAACAGCGTTCTCTCCGTATCGAGGGTTGCAGTCGTGGGTGTACAGGGTGCACACTATAGGGGGCTGGGAACACAGCATGCACATGTTGCACATGTCCGTAGTACACAACCAGAGGTGTTAACAGGTCCGGCAGCTTTACTTTCATCACGGTTTTTTTGACATCCGCTGTGGATACCGATAGTGGCCGGTCCTCTGAAGGCTGAGTAGACCTGACAGCTGACACCTTGTTAAGGAGATCAAAGTGAGCATATAATCTGGCCTCTTTTGTAGCCTGTGATGTTCTGGATCACATGCTACATATCTTTGGTGTTGGTCTGTCTCTCTTTGCCTCCTTGATGTCATCTTTCAGTCAGCTTTGCTTTGGTGGTGTTGTATACTTCCTTGTCACCCGACTGAAAAGGCACCTTTTTTGGCTGTGGGTCACAAGCTTACCCAGTGGTGTAGTGCAGGGTATACGGAGGTATACGGAGGTATACGGAGTATACCTACTTACTTTCCAGTCATCATCAAGTATAGTCACTTCAGCCCATGGGTGAATCATTTAACTTTCCTTCTTCTAAAGCTCAGGTATTCTAATTCAAAGAAAGAGGTCCAGTTAGAGAAACTCTCCTCTAGGAAAGCTCAAGAACATCATAATGTCTAACCTGTGTTATGATATAGTGACATATGCTATGTATTGCCAGAGTCTTACATCCATGTTTATTTTCTGACAGTCTTCTGCACTGCCTTTGCTGGCACTCTGCAGCATATTGCGGTGTGTTATCACCACCTCGATCGGTCGATTAGTGGAATACTGTGTAACCATTAGACGGAATGTGTATCATATAAACAACTCCACAGCACATCGCTATCAGTGAACTCAGTGAACGATCAGTGTCAGTTGTTTTGGCTGACAAGTTGAATCTTTAAATGTCCATCTGTCATTCCATTTTCTACTCTGAAGTTGAAGACAGCAGCAGAAAACATCAAAATGGCTCCTCACATCCACGATTAAACTGTGGGACACAGTCCACAATGCATCTCTCTCTCTTTCACCTTCATGCTCCATAAAGAGTAAAAACGCCCAAGGCCATGGAGCTTTTAGGGCTGTCTGGACATCTGCTTATGGAACACACAGTCCCCTGAGGACCACACACACACACACACACAGATTAGGGCAGTACAATATCATTTAAATGGAGGTAAAAGAGATGTCAGGGCTGGGTGGTAGAGAGGTGTGTGAACAGAGCTGAAGGACAACCTTGACCGTGATTATTTGTGAGTGTCCAGAAAAAAGGTGTGTGAGGAAGACTGGGTCCATGTAAAGTGTGTGTAAACCCGGTTATTTGAAACGTTCATTTAGGCAGGAAATTACAAAGCTATTTTGGACCCATGGCTTACTTATTTTAAGTGCAGTTTAGTGATTTTATCATTTTTTCAGCAGATTTGGACTGAGCACACTGGGGACAGTACTGTGAAGGCAGAGATGATCACCTTTTCCTTAAATGTGTCTAAGCTGTATAAACTCACTTATAGATGATACTTGGTGTCAGAGTTTGACTGTGGATTGAATTTATTTTGCATAAAAGGATGCATTGCTGTATGCTGACTGGCACTGGCTCTAAGATAACAATGTTATCTTACAATACAAATAGAAATGTATACTTGTTGCATATAGAAACTTGATGTGTAGTAAACATTATCCAACTTGTAGCGCTTTATGATGGTGATTTCTGTTACTGAGTGGAAGTGAGTTTAAAAAGGTAAATTTTGATTCATTTATCTGCAGCTTGAGGAAGATATTACTCTTAAAGGGTAAACTGTGCAAGAGCATTGTAGCCAGCAGCCAAAACTGGCTCCAATGTAACCCTTATGTGCACTGTTAAAGTACGTCCACTAAAGTTCTTGTTGTTGAGAGGCTCACGTTGTGAAGTGTCTGACAAAATTATTGAAAGGGCACTAGAGAGATCGACCTTTTTGTTACAGAGTAAGATCCTTTTAGTTTAACCAGAAATACTTGTTCAATTGCGACCAGACTTTATTGATAAAAGCAGTAATATTACAGTGTAAAACTCTGGACAGTTGTTGTGTTTTCCCTGTTCAAACATTCACACACTCTAGTTTGGGTAAAATAAACTTAATTCACAGAGTTAGAGAGGGAGGTCAGACATTAGCGCGGCAAAGACGAGAAACTGAGTAGAGCCAGAATATGTTTACAGCAATCAGCGCAACCAGGCTTAGCAACATTTACCGACAGAATGGCAGAGATAAAGAGACAGGAGAGGGCACTGATGATGGAAGCTGAGAAGAAATAAGGGCAAACACAACTGCAATCAATTTCTTTAGCGCGTAACATAACAAATCTTAACTCAGCTGTGCATTGCAGCTATAGTGGGAAACAGCTAGAGAAAGCTGACCTCTTTGGTTCAGATTCACTTCCACTGAAGAAAGAAAGGCATCTGATTGAAGAAATGTCTGAGTTTCAGTTCTTCACTTGATTTATGGATGCTTTGGGCTTTAACTTTCTCTTGATACTGTTCCTTAAAGAATTATTACTTATTTACAAAACTGGTTCAACGTTTTGTTACATTTACACAGCTTTATGAACTAAATGTCAGGTTACTGTATGAAACAAACTTTGTTTTTGCCTTGTATTGAAGGTTTTATTATATACAAAATGAATAAAGAAACTCCACTGGACTACAGTATGTACCTGCAATCCTTATGTGCGTGTAGTGATACTATCAGACGTACAAGCAACAGAACACAACCATGAAATGTCATAATATTTAAGTAATACATAACAGAAACACAAAGAATAGCCCTTTATTATGAGGCCACAGTGTCTCTCTCAATACTTACCTCTTGGTTTGGTCAGATAACGCTCACTGTGTAGCGTTCTCACGTGCCTATAAAGGATTCTGCAGGTGTCACCTCCAATTACTTGCCTCCAGTCACTGGATCACAGCCCTCCATCTGAGGCAAAGCTGTCCTCCACTACGTTTCACAGGTATCTGTATGCTGTAGGCTCTGACACAGTGTTGTCAGTTTGGCACAGAATATTGTACAGGGCGGCTGGAGCACTGCTTGGTCTGGCAGCAGTCGATTGCTCTGCTGAAGATCCAAAACCTCGAGGCCGGGCTATACGCTCCGAGTCAGTAATGGGACACTGTTGGCTATACTGGTGTGTGCAGATCATCATATTTACCTTCATTGTATTCATCTTTTCAGCAGAAGGCATGGGTTGATGCCATGATGCTACAGTTTGTTTACTACTGTGATCACGGAAAATTAGATTAGCTCTATATCACCTCCTATATAACTGATGTTTGTTACCGTACCTGTGTTGTCATTTGCATCCACATTTGTGTGGACAATGTTTGTGCTATCAGTCTTTAAGATGCCCTGTATTAGGTAGGTCATGATGCATTAAGAGAAACACCTCCTAAGCTTCGTAAGAGAGATTTTATGATCATCTCGGTCTCGAGATGCTGAAAGAAGGTCCAGGTTTATTTTTCTTGGAGCAGTTTGTGTCTTTGAAGTTCCCTTGTGAATGTATATAATTTCCTATATTCATTCACAGTTGACTTAAAGTATAAACAATAAGGATGCAGTTCACTTGTTCCTGACTTTGCCTTCACACATGTACAATAAAAACAGCTCCCAAAGAGAGAGGCACGGTGAAAGGGACAAAGACTGACTCAGCTTATTAAAATTCATTCCTGCTCTCTGGAAACTGAATTCTGTTTTTAAGCAGCCAAATTCATGCATGATATGCTCTGTTATGTTTCTGCTGTCAGACAACAAAACCAGAAAAGTATGAAAATGGGATCGTTGCTCAAAAATATTACCTGCTGGCCAGGCGGTCATTACCAAGCTGCTGCAATCGAATCAATATTTTATGATGTGGTGGGGTAATGACGGCAGCCGTGCTGTGCAATATACAGTATATGCATACTATACTGACATTTAAAATAAGCAGTCACAGAGAAAATGAAAAAAGCACAGCCACAAAGCATCTATGATCACACTGAAATGAGCTGTAAACAGCTATTCATGCTTGTAAAATGCTTCTGAAATGTTTCAGTGACTGAGCTGTAGCACGACTGGAACATGTCCAGTGGACAGGGTAGTGGACTGAGTATACAGGGCCCAAGAAGAGCTGTTGTGAAGCTCAGTGTGGTGCCTCTGCCAGCTCCCCACTAATCCAAAAATGGGCAAAAAGGTGGATCGTGGGCGGTTGCTCAAACAAGCCACCTGTGATGAGGGCAGCCACCTGTCAATCAAAGCGGGCATGCTGTTAATTCTGCATAACTTTAAGTTAAAGTAAGCTGTCATAAACAGGGAAATTAGCTACAGAGACCACGCCGCTTATTTCTGCTGTGAAGTTGGACATTTTAACATGGGGACTTATAGACTCACTTCTGTAGCCGGCCTCAAGTGGACGTTTGAGGAAGTGCAGATTTTGGCTCCTCTGTGTTGACCTCACCTGAGACACGGAGGTGATCACATAAACACGTAATCCTTTCCTGCTTTCTTGATGTTTGTTACGTTGCACTGGAAAATCAACTATGACATCACCACTACTCCACTGATTGTATGTATGTGTATGTACATTGTATTGTGTGTTACAGAAACATTTGTTTATGCCTGTTTATTTTTTATACAGAAGGGTGATGTTTAACATTTTATACATCAGTATTTTCACACACACACACACACACACACACACACACACACACTTTAGTGGGTCAAGTTTTAAATCAACAAGCAGAAAAAATAGTCCCTGCTGATTCACAAATGGGGCAGTGTGTAGACAGTCAGATAAACACATCACACACACACACACACACACACACACACACAAACACACGCACGCCCTGCCTGTTGATTCAGAAACAGAGGTGCTGAAAACAAGAAGCAGCTCATCCTTTCATATAGCTTCATGAGTAAGATCTGATCGCTGTCATGACTATAATCCTGTTACACACACACACACACACACACATGTTGTCTCTGTCTCTTTCCATCCCACTGTGTTGAAGGCATCATTAAAAGACTCGGTTAGCAGAGCTGAAGTCTTCACAGTGGTGAGTTGCATGCTCTGTATTATCGCTTGTTACTGTGATTCAGTGAGACTTCTGCAAACAATAAGAAGTGAAACACTGGCAAAAGCATAGTTATTCTGTTTCATGATCAGAGCTTGTGATGAGGCACTGAGAGAGGGCAGAAACAACATGAACCTGCTAACAGCTAACTGTGGCTGCTCCTTCTTTTTACATACAGGCTACAACAACCTGACTGGTGAAGTCTGTTGCAGACGCTGCTCAGGGCTGAAGAAAAAGGTTGTCGACGAACGTTTGATAATTTTCAAAAGGATGCTACAAGTGAACGTCAGCTAGAAACACCAAACTTCTCTTCATACAGCTTTATATTTGACGTGCATACAGTAGAGCTAATATCAATAAATGATCTCTTTTGATACCACGGCACACAAAACACTATGCTATAGTATTATACTTGAATATGTTGTATATTGTGTTATACTATACTAACTATACTAGAAAAAGTCCATAAACACATCCACATTTATAATAATGTTAATAGTAATTAACATTATTTTGACCATTCAATCAACAGAAAAATGTGTATGATGATTACCTGCTGTTTCATCTGTGTACTTTCTCTGTCTCTCTGTCTGTCTGTCTGTCTGTCTGTCTGTCTCTCTCTCTCTCCCCCATCTGTAAACATACATGTCTCATTAATGCACGTTAATGCATGTTACTAACTAAACTTCTTCCCTGGAGTTTCTGTGCTCTCTCATGTCTGCTGTCATTATTGCTACCATATCTCCATTACAGTTTATAGTTAGTTAATGATTTGCTGCTGCTGTGCATCTGTGTCTCTCTATCTCTATTACAGGTTCCACTGCTACTGTAATCATTTTATCATTCATTGTAATTCATTGTCATTTTATCAGTCATTGTAATTGTACATTCTTCCGCCTTTTTCCCTGTTAAAAGGGTTTTTTGTGTCACTCGAACCGAGGCTATACAAATAAAATTTGATTTGATTTGATTTGACTTTAAATACTATCAAATTATAATATTGTATCGTTTTAAACACGTGGTATCAATGGTGGTATGACTCTCAACCCATCTCTACCAGCATCAGAAACTAGCAGCCAAAGATGACCAACCACCATTCTTGCAGAGATAAATCTGCACTGTCATCAGTTTTTACACTTTTTACAATTTGTAACACTGAGTTCAACAGAATGAGACATCTTTCAAAAGCCATCATCTGTTTTCTCACTTAAACTCGACCAGCACTGACACTTTCAAAACCGTTAGCTCTCCTCTACATGTATGTTTACATGTAAATATAATGTATAGTTAATGTGCATTGATTTGTATTTTATGAATGGAATTACTCTGTAACAGTAGAAAAAAGAAATCTGAAGCGTACTGCAGCATGTGTTCTGTGACGTACTGTAAGGCAGCACAATTCATCTGATGATTCATGCCAAATAAATAAATGCATCGATGAAAGATAAATGAGTCAATAAAAGATCATAAAATACATGCTGGGACTGTTTTAGGTCTGTGTGTGATGAGGAGTGTTTGGAAAAGAATGAGTTGTAAGTTATGTGTGAAGTGTCTGATTGTGTTATCAAGAGCTTATAAAAGTTGCTTATTTATGTATCCGGCAGACACAGAGCATCATTATCATTCATTTAGAGTCATGTTCATGTTCACCTAATGAATGGTCTAACACTCGCTGTCTTTTAGCTCCATCTTTGGTCTCTACCAGCTCCTGAAGGGAATATATGCTCCACTATGATCACCAGCTAGTGTGTTTGGTGTGGAGCAGGCAGTGTTTTTAAAGCTTTTTTCTCTGAAAGCAGCTGAGGCAGAAAATGATGTGAGAGCTATGAGAGTGAAAGTTGTTTGCCCGACAGCCAAACAATGATCTGAAAGTTATTAGAAAGCTTCGTGAGGCTGAGGGGAGCTGCAGATTCAGGTGACCGCTACCAGAGACCTCATGTTCTCACATTGTCATTTGATACATTATTATAAGTATATCATCTGCTTTTAGCTGCTTTGATGTGCAACCTTGATTTTCATACACAAATGTGTTTATACTCAGCAAAATGAGGTATTATTTATTATTTTGGTCTGTTCTAATTTCTATTTTCCTGGTCACTGATGATGATGATGATGACAATGATGATGATGATGGGGGTGGTAGTGGTTATCAGCTCACTGCAGATCTCATTAATGGAGCCCATGTGGTAAGGGGCATGTGATGAGGCTGTCTGAGTGATATTGTGACTTTCAGATACAGTAACTATTAAAAGGGCTACTTCTGATTCATTTAATTCCAATTCAAAATGAATTCCTAGTCATATGGTGTGTTGTTTTGCCCAGCATCCTTGGCATCAACCAGTATTGGGCTCTTCTGAAGAGACTGGAAACACTGGTATGGCTACACGATGGACCAGCTGCCCTGCTCTGCTTTGTCTGGCAGCCATGCGTGAAATAGCTGAGCAGCCAGCAGACCTCGACCCCACAGCCCCTCCATCTCTCATGCCATGCAGATGGTTAGCAAGATGCTCAGTTCTGTTTGTCTGAGCCGTACTGACCCGATGCATGCTTTGAGGACAGTGTGCAGAGTTACATGTGTGTTTAACGAAGAGTAAAATGAGGAGCCAGAGTTTAATCTCCACCATTACTGTTGTGCGAAGTCGCCTCTTTGAAAAGCAGAAAAGAAATAGTTGACATTTGAAAAGTACGACTCGAGGTCAGCTGTGCGTCTGACCCACCTTAGGCTTTCTATCTTTGTGAGAATACTTAAATTCTCCAAACAGCAAGTGGGGACTCCTTAACCTATTTCCAGAATCCAAATGTCACCGTGCTCAGTGTAAGATCTGCAAGTGTGTGTGTGTATTTCAACTCTCTCTTCAGACCTTTATTTATGTATATACCTATCTGTTTGTTCTGAGGCTGACCTTCACAGGAGGCTCCTCCGTGGATTTTCAGAAAGCAGCCCTCTAAACCTGTGCCTGTTGAAAGCACAGTGTTTGCATCCAGCAGCTCACGCCGTGTTATTTCCAGGAGAGAGCAGAGGGATTCTTTCTATTTTGTTTTTCTTTGACTTTTTTCTTTGACTTGCGATCAAAAAAATCAAGGTTCTTTCTGTTTCATAAATATCACAGTTGGTACACTGCCTGTGGCATAGAGCTGATTTCACAATTAAGGATTAAAAAATGGCTCCAGACCAGAACCCAGAGCACTGTCAGTCCCATCAGAGTCCTTTGGAGCCTTTATCTTCCTGCAGACTTTGGCCAAGAGACTTCTTCTTGGTTTTATACTTCAGAGAATAAGAGGGTTGTGACTACAGTCACACACCGCTCAGTGGCATACTGATGCTCTACATCGACCATGTGTCCATGTGTTCTATGAATGAGATTCATCACATTGGGGCTAACATCACTCTCCATGTTTAGATGTGGACCTTCACTCATTTTTTATTTCACTGCTTTTACAGAAGCTGTTTTGCATTCAGTGCCTCCTAAAATCACCTGACTGTTATCTCCCAGTCTGCTTCGTGCAGCTCCATGGCACTGAGCCATCTGTCTATTATACTAATGTATTATTGATGGCTGCTGAGTCAAGAGAGTGCTGTGTATCAGAACAGAGCTTCTTGACCTGTCTGCCCTTTACGTGACTGACCATGCCTTTCTGATCAATACATTTCAAACAGAGAGATCCTTCTATGTTTCTGTTATTTGTCAAATAGAAAGTTTCAGTTTATCTCATCAGTGTCAGAGATCCTTTAGAATACTTTACTATTGTCCTCATTGTATATGATTATACCCGGGGCATGGTATGAATGACACTGGATGCCTCCAAAAGGTTCAGACAAACACACACGAGTGTTTTCACCTGTTCAGAATAGCTACACTCGACCATAGACACACAATGAATCGTACAAATGACACAATAATGGGAGAGAGAAGTTCAAAACCTGCCTACTTTCCTCTGCAAACCTGACCAAACGCTGCATGACGCCTCATGTGCCTTGAACAGCTCTCTAACAGACACTGCTGTTATTTGGTCTCTTAACATCTCAGAATTTCAGCATAACTTGTCCTGGAAACTTGAACTTGGAGCGATACAAAGACAGCATCTCAGAAACTCTAAGGTTGGAATTACTGCAGAGTTACACTTATGTCTGCAGGCCTACACAGACGAGGGCTTAAGATTCCTCTTAGGTCACAGAGAAGTCAACGTGGATACCTGCCCAAGCTCAACAACAAGTCATCAGTCAGTTGATCCAACTTCCTTTTGGGAGGCGAGTTTGAAGCAGACAAGAAAACAAAAAAGAGAAACAGTGACTCAGAACAACACGTTTTAACTTCCTGTACTCAGAGTCTTAATCATTTGATCGTTATGCTGTAATTAATTGATTGTGAGCACCACAAAAGCAAATGCTGCAATTAGTAATTAAAAAATAATGAACATCTAATGCCCTTAAAGCTGCAAGGAGAATCCAGTTAATTAAAAAGACGCCAATCTTCTCCGGCTAAAAAAAAATGCATCCTGTTCAGATCCAACGAGAATTACAAGAAAATGTGAAAAATATCAATTTAGACTAATAAGCAGATCAAGCAAGAAATTAGCACTTCAGGTTAGACAGCGAAACCTCAGAGTACACCATGTACCTGCCACCACTTAAGCAAGTTAGGCTTTAATTGACTGACCACATGCAGGGAAAACCATGATTACTGCAACAGAGTGGTGGGAGCGATCATATTGAAATATGCTGAACTGTTCACTAAGTACCTGCATTAAACTGGAGGAAGCAGACGGAACATAATAATGAGTCCTGAGCCAGTAAAGGAGGGAAAGATGAAAAATCTCCACATAGAACCAGCTATTAGTTTCCCGTCCACTAACAAGGGGACTGTGGTGCCTGAGAGCGGGATGACTTCATGCATACTGTGGCTGACTTCATCAGGACACAGAGAAACACATCTATTATCTGTGTATGTGCGTCTGATCATTAGGGAACAATAGTGGGTCTATGAGTTCCCTTTGCCACTTCTGGCCCTGTTAAACAGAGCACCATTTACTGAAGTGCTGTCCACGCTTACAACACTGATACACACACATATGAAGGGCATTTGCACAGTGGCCGACCACAGTACCATCGCAGCAGCACTCACAGAACCCACTCAAATAACAGTGACTTGACATGACGTGAGTGCAGAACTGGGTTGACAAATACTCACCAAAACAGGTTCTTTGTCCTCTTCACCTCAGCGCATAAAGAGTCACACCCAGTCAGTAAAGACGAGTCTATAGTCTAGACAGTATGTACGTTTTGGTGGTAATAAGTGGTCCAGATCTAGAACAAACTACCGGAGAAAACCTGCCTGAAAGTGTTCACAAATTTTGCACTTTTAGGGGACTCAAATTAAGATTTGAAAGACCTCCGAGGATAGATCCTAATCTGAGCAGACAGAAAGATAATTAGACTCAATCCAGAATGGCTCATCATGAGCAGACTCAGGTAGAGAGAGATCATCAACACTGGCAGCAGCAGCATGATGAACATGATCACAACTGAGACAGATTCCAGACAGACAGACCTGCAGAACTACAGCCGGTCCTTACATGACCCAATTAAAGCCAATAGATTTTGGACCTGACTTCAGCTGAGACAAGTAGCCAATTAATCAATTCACACAAACCTTCAGCACACACAGACAAGCACACACCCTACTCCACATTCTCCTTTCTGCTTCACAACCTTGTTGTTCTACTTTCTCCCTGATTGAAGGACAGACTCCACAGCCTCAGTGTGTGTGTGTGTGTGTGTGTGTTAACAGATGTGAAGTGTTGTGGCCTATAAACGGCGGATGTGTGACTTCTGACCTCAGACATAAGTGCAGCCTCTCAGTAGTCATTGACATCTCCTCTCACTTCCTGTCCTGACTGCAGACAGGACTGACTTATAGCTGACCTCAGGCCAGAGAAGGTTGGTAGGTGGAATAAGGTCAGCGGTGCAGCCAGCAGGGCCATACATGGACAGCTTGGCCACTGAAGTTCTTTAGAGACCACCATGTTTGTTCTCTCCTTCTGGGCCTTTTACTTATCAAATGTCTCAGAGCAGAAGAGTGGTCCAAACAGTGACCTAAAATTCTCAGTGTGACACACATTGGGTCTTACCATTACAGTGAGATGATGCTTTCTTAACAACAGAGTGTCATCCTTCAGG
Source organism: Miichthys miiuy (assembly GCA_036365135.1). Classification (NCBI taxonomy): domain Eukaryota; kingdom Metazoa; phylum Chordata; class Actinopteri; family Sciaenidae; genus Miichthys; species Miichthys miiuy. The sequence continues at coordinate 4,043,186 of CM071604.1, read as the reverse complement.
ATTTAGGAAGCTCTGACGTTTGTAGAATATTAAATCTGAACCTGACTCAGAATTTTGTCAACCAAATCGGAGGATATTTGACTATTCATTCCTTTTATCCATTTCAGCACCACAATAACTCCTAAGACACATTTTAATGTGAACACATGTGAACACGCATCGAGCTCATAGTTCACTAACAACATCCGCACCATGAAGCGTCTGGCTGCTGACAGCGAGGCGGAGTGGTCCACAGTGGACAGCAGTAAAGGAGGATGTACCACACTCTGGTTTAAAAGCGCTTTTAGCCAACTTCACTGGCAGCCGTCACCAGAGCAGAGAGCGTCACTTACACACTCAGCTTGTAAAGTTTACAGCCTGCCTGCTGCTCCTGCATTCCTCTGTGTACAATGACGCAGCTGAAAAGTAAAAGTGCAGAGATTCAACTAACAAAATGTGAGCTGACTCAGGGTCTTCTCCACCGATGACTCAAATTATGGATTTTCCAGGGTCGGCTCTAAATTAAGAAATCTAATTTAACAAATAGTCTTCAAATATACTGATTGAATATAAAGTCTTTAGGACTGATTTGGTCCAGGACGTGTTTTACATTTAATATTTACCCATAATGAATGTAATCCCATCTGTTTGATGCTTTTTTAGGGGAGTGTTAGAGTAGCATGCGGTGGTGTGTATCTCTCCTCAGATGATGTACTAAATCAGGAATAACCTCGGCGATCACAGTACGTCTACTGCCTCACCACAAGTCATTATAGGCAGTGACACTCTGGGTATAACCATCATGACACCATTAACACTCTGGCCAGGATTTCTTCACTGAAATGATGCAAACTGGGTTTTATCATCTCAGTTCGTAGATCAGTGTCATTTATCTGAAGGTGGTATTTTCTACACTGCTATACAGGCACAATCTCGTGAACAAAACCACTTGGCAGAGACATCCATCTGTATACGATGCAGTACACAGAGGAACTAAACAGAACAAAACAAAAAGAACGAGTGACGAAACATTCAGCAGGAGTGAGGCAAACATTCAGACTACACAGAAAGTGTAACAACTAGATACAAAAACAGGACAGAGTATATATTCCCTGTAACCTGGAACGTTTACATAGAAATGAACCCACACAGTGATAATCGGGCCCATCACCAACAGCTAAATCTCCCTGTGTTTCAGACTTCCCCATGCTGACGCACCAGTGTCAATGCATCATACCTCAACTAGCAATGACGGCATTTTGAATTAAAAGGAGAATGTCTACTCACCAGAGAGAGAGGTCCAGTCCGTCCAGAGAGAGATGCTTGATTAGCTTAGCAATACCTGGAAACAAGCCAAAAGAAATCTGTGTTTCACAGTTTGTCCATTCAACAGAATCCGATAATTCTCTAACTCCATCCTCAAATTACTCTGTAGAGCCACAATCAGGACGTAATGAAAGCTGACAGTCAGAGAATTACTAAGCCTGTCAATCAGACGAAGAGACCTCACTTGTGTTTTCATCTTTGTTGGTTGTGCTGAGTATTTTGTTCATTGTTAGCAGTATGATGGAAGCTGCTGATGCTCATTGCCTCGAGATGACCGTCAGCATCCACGTCACTTTCTTCATTTTGACTTAAAGATATACACTTTTTTGTTTTCCGTAGAGTGTAGCTGTATCTCAGTTCATCTTCACACTCCGAGGTTATTGTTGCACCAAAACCGATGAACAGTGTGCAATCATTTTAAAGCCCTATTAGTATTCCATTGATAGTGTACAATATTCAGACACAGGACCTATAATTCACAGTCCCAAATTGGATTTTCGCAACTACTTATCTGTAGTACTGCCAGTGATGAGCCTACTTATCTCTGTGCCAGTGTCACCCAGCAGAGAAGCAGCCAGCACTAAAATAGATAAGTTCCCTGATGCACCCTTTCCATCTGGAGGCACAGAGGCTCTCCTGAGACCCCGACCCAGACACCGTGACCTCTGGAGTCAGGCATCGGCGCCGTCGGAGTCCCTGTGGAGAACCCAGCCCTGGTAATGTTGTCCCTGCTCATCTGTCACACTGCACACAACCGGTACCAAGAGAGATGGAGCAAGAAGAAGACAGGCGGGGACAGAAAGGTGAGAGCTGGGTTACACTCATGTATGAGGCACTTATTAGACTGTCACAACAACTCTGATCCTAAATCCAGTGAGATCATCCAAGCATGACGTACATGTCTGTGCTCTTTGCTCTGTTTTAACATCACAACTACAAAAATAGACAAAACAGATGAATAATCAGTCCAGACTGAGGATATGTTAACAAAACAACGGCCTAAAATCATGTAGAATTTCCCACTCAGCTTTGAGAATAAAATAAACTAGCACAAAGTAAGCTCTATAGTTCATGCAGGACCATGTGTGTGCAGAACGTGCTGGAATGATTCAAGCAATAATCCAGATCCAGTCGAATGCCACCCTAAAAAAAAACAAAGTGTGGTGGCTGTGGGTTAATGTTCATCTGTCTGTTGTGTGGATGTGTCTGTCCAGTGCTCACACTGTGAAGGATGTCACTGAAGACTTGCACACACTCTTGTGCTGTTTTGCTTCAATCTAGCTCAGAGCCTGTGTGGCTCACTGCCTGGTGGTGGCTATATTTACATAAAGTGGAGTTATTAAAGGTTTCAGGTCAGACAGTATTGGCGCTCAGTGAGACAGTAATTCTGTGTGTGTGTGTGTGTGTTAATTTAAGTCATGAAAGTGTTAAAATGAATGAGGTTCCCCTGTGGGAAATACAATCATCACGAGAAAGGTATCTATGGGAAAACAGTAACTTGATGTAAACCTGCTTATAAATGCATGCAAATTGTGTGTGTGTGTGTGTGTGTGTGTGTGTGTGTGTGTGTGTGTGTGTGTGTGTGTGTGTGTGTGTGTGTGTAACAAGCAGACAGCAGCTCTTTCTCACAGCACAAAAGTGTGTGAATTTAACAGAATCAAATATTCAGTGGTGAGAGGCGACTTCTTTAGACTTCTGGAGGAACATCGTTACGTGTAATTACCTCTCCTCTCCTCTCCTCTCCTCTCCTCTCCTCTCCTCTCCTCTCCTCTCCTCCCTGTCTGCACTCTTTTAGAGAAAGCAGAAAAACCCGACTAGACAAAAAAGTTAGGATGATATGTGAAGGAGAGGCTAATTGACGTAAATACACAACGAAGCTCTTCACTGTTGTGCTTTACAAAGATGGTTTCTGATAGGACACACCATTTCTCTGAATTACAGGCAGTGACGGAGTCTTTCAAGGATTTGGCTAATCACACCATGTCAGACAGGTAGAGTTTGCATCTACCTTGACAGTCGACATTTACTGAATGGAAATGCTCTACAGCTGCTGAATGTTTGAAGTGCTTCATATCATTATGTTGAGTTTAGAACCTTCAAAGCTCCACAGCAGGACCTGACTCAGGGCCGTGAGGTAGTTTGACAGTCTGTAAAGCTGATGGTGCTTACAAAAACTTCATCAATAATGACCCAGTATTTGGTGCCAACTTTCAGAGCTGTGCTGTTTCCCAGTCAGGCTGGCAGACACAGTTCAGACCGCTCTCAGTAAATACTGAGGCTTTTGTCAGGTTTGTGGTCAAATGTGCCACTGGAGGAAACTGAGCCAACCAAGCCTGTCACATCATCGTCATTACATTCTGCTCAAATGCTGCTAAGTAAAACTGCTGAGAAAATAGTGCTTCATAGAGCAGACACAGCACTATTATGCCAATAGAATATATAAAATAGTATGTAGTTCAGCCGGCTGATGTAAAGCCAAGAAAGAGTCAGAGGAGATGTTGGTTTGATTAACAGCAAAGGGAATAAAAGATAGGCTGCATGATGAGAAAAAGATACAAAGTGCTAAAAAATCAATAAACAACTGTGAACTGCCTGTGAAAGACACATACTGTTTTCCCCCCAAAAACGAAGCATCACATGTCAGTCAGGTATGAGACAGACTCTGAATCTGTGCTGACAAGCTGCTGTTACTTCAGTGCAAAGACTGAAAAGGAGAAAAACGGACAGCGAAGTTACTTCATCCCTCCAGGACTGAACTCGTTCCACACCTACACTCACATTACCCTTACTCAGTGGTAAACTGAGACACAAGAGCGGATCTTCACGTGTCAGGATTTTTACAGTGCAGTCAGAGAATGCATTGATTTCAGTGAATACATGATAACCTTGACTTTACAGTAAATTGCAACGATTAATAAAGACTTCTTTTGTTATTCTAGCAGAAAATGTGAAATATGACTCATTTGTATTTCTCTCATCTTCGACTTCTTCTTAGCTTATCTTTAACTCTGTAATCAAACTGGACTGATACAACAGGCTGGACAGTACTATCAGATGATTTCAGTCACTATCAGTTTATCAAGTTTTAACTGCAAAACGTCCTTTTTAATACTTCACCTAAAATACCTGAAACTAACCAAACAAAAACAGATTTAAGTGAATTAAATGTATGAAAAAGTTTCTTCATCTTATGTTTGATTTGATATTAGATATTTCATGAGCAGATTATTTTGAAGTCTAAATATCAGAATTGGTATCAGCCTCAAAGTTATCAATCACTTCTAATCTGCTACATTCCAGGTGAAAGGACACCAAAGATAGTCGTACACGCAGGAAGAGGCGATGGAAGTGACAAGTTTCCCTTTACTGCATCAAACCGCAGCCCACTTGATGCTGAAACAGCCCATCTGATTGCGGATTACACTGTCCCAGTGGTAGCCTACCTATACTGAGGCCTTCATCTGCTCATCATTCCAGAGGTCACACAGGAAATAATCCAATGAAACTGAGACAGAAAGAGTCGAAGACACAAATACCTGCAAAGACTTCTATCCCATTCCCCGAAACGTTCAAATTTCATAAAGACACAGATTTGATATCACCACGGACATAAATAATATTTGCATGTTATGACTGTAGACTGAACTGGATGATACAGTAACATAAAAATGCCTCAGTATAAAAGAACTGTCAATCATCTAATCATAATCTATCACCTGTGGAAGTATCTGTCATGTCACAGGAGAAATATCAAATAAACACACTCTTGCACAACATTGAAAAACTCATCTGTGTGGAGAATAAATGAACTCGATGACTGTGTAACTGCAGCAGTAAACATCTCTGAAGCTCCACAAATCACAAATATAATTATTAATATATTATGTCTTTTTTCCTCTCTTAAAACCTTTTGAAAAGTCTGCTGACACAGACTGTTTTGATCTGTCGTGAGGTTAGTGTCTGTTAGCAGCTCTCTGCACCTCCAGCTGCTCGGATTTAGAGGCTGCTTTGACTGATCGAATGTTTTATGAATTATTGAGAGAACACTTTTAAAGCAGTTAACACAGCCCTTATTCTTAAAGTTTCTCCTCACTGGGCCAGTTAGGAGCTACGTTTGGCCTCAGGATGTTTTGTGAATACGGACTCTGAAACGCTCGGCCACACAGATCACTCCTCGTTTCACAGTGTGAGATTAGGTGTGAGCAAAGCAAGCGGGATTACGTGTTTACATTTACATAAGTATAAGTCAGGAACATCCTTCCACCTCCTCCAGGTTTCTCAGCCTCGTATGGTTATTATAAACGGAATATGTTTACATCCACATTCAGCTTAAACCTTTAATACTGAAGTCCTCATTACAGGGACACGAGCATCCAAGGACAGATATCTAAATATGCAGTCAGCATATGTGAGAAGATTTATGAATACAAAAAGTAATCCAACATGACAACATTACTCTCTTCTCTCACAACTTTGATAGGAAAAGTTTTGCTCATGTCCTTCAGATAACACAGCTTTTCTAACCAATCAGCAGACTGCTTCTTGATTCCTGACTATCTGATGGCTTGGTCCTGTCCAGGCGTATCAGTCGTTTAACAACAGCTCTGAACTCACTGAAACAGGAGGACTTGATCAGTTTCATGTATGTGTAACCCTTGTGCTCGTAGTATTAGCATCATATTTTGGTAATACAAAAGTTCTGATATATCCAGCCAAATATAGCCAGCTCCTGGTTCTGGTTCTGGTTCTGGTTCTGGAGGCACACACTACACATTCAAGGGTCGGCTTAAGACGTTCCTGAACCACCTATCTAGTTATGCTGCTCTAGGCCTGGATGCACTGAGCTCTTCTCTTCTTCTCTCCCTCTCCATTTGTGCACATTCATATCCCATTAATACATGTTACTAACTTAGCTTCTTCCACAGAGTTTTTCTGCTTCCTCATCACGCAGGTTCTCATGGACGGCAGCTACGAAGAGATCAGGGGATAGTCGAGCCTGCTGCTGTGGTCCTGATGACGTCCGCTACAAATACTACTGACCTTGGTTCTATATATCTAACTGTGTAATTGTTGTAAAATGTTCAAAACAGGGTAAGGTCATCCAGACAGGATAAGGGCTGGAAGATGGAAGATCAAGATGAATGACACTGATGAACACAGAATGTACCCGTGTTTGATCAGTCAAGTCAAGGTTGTCACTTCTTTTGTGAGCAGGTCAGCTGAGAAGACTGACAGTATGTTTAACCTGCAGTGAGTCTATCGTGAGCGGAGCACTTGTAAACCTAGCCCTGTATTCTCAGTGGTCTGTCTGTGCAGCGTTAGCTTACAGTACCTAACATTATCAGTGTGATAGCTCCTCTGTGCTGTCCTGTTATTAGCAGTCTGCAGCATGTTCTCCTGCACAGTGCTTCACTGACTTTTAATTTGGACTCAGGCTGTTGGAAGGCTTCTATCTACAGCCTCAACCCTTCACAGACACCACAAGTCTTCCAGCAAGTCATCCTCAACACACACACACACACACACACAGTGACACAACATTTACTATTCCAAACTAAAACATTTAATATGCAAAAAAATAAACAAACCCACTGCCTGTGCGCACACACGCACACACACACACACATGCTTCAAGACGACAAAGTGCTGCTTCCCATCTGTGGACCTCACTCTGCTCCAATCAGGTGATAATGCCAGTAAATTACGGAGGCATGACCCCTGACTGGACAGTGTTGATTTGTGTATTTAAAGTCCAGTCTGAGTGTGAGTGTGTGTGTGTGTGTGTGTGTGTGTGACCCCGTGCACTGAGCAGGAGCTCGACACTCACGCTCAGCGGTCATGAATGAATGTGAGTGAAACAGCAGGACATTTATCATCCTTTCTGTGGACGTGACTATAATGACAAGATTCTTCTATTCTGCCAAACTCAAACTGGAATGAGTCACAACACTTTGTTTTGGTCAGAAATGGAGACGCTTTGTACGAGCAGGATAAAGGAGTATTGAACTGGACTGTGGATGTGTTTCTGAACAGGCGGCAGCTTGTTATGATCTGCCACAGACAAACTTTGCTTCTATGTTTTGTTAAAGAAAATACATTTCAGTGACATCCTCACGTCTGTTTGTGTCCGACTGCGCGAGTTTATGCCAGTGAGTTATCGCCTGGTTTGTTTGTTAGTATGTGTGTGTGGGGTTTATATAAAGTCGGACAGGAAGAAGGCGAGTTGAGGAATGACCACACACCACACTCCATCTTGTCTAATGGCTGTTTTGGGGCTCTGTATCCCAGCAGGCTGCAGTTTCTGGCTGAAGCCCAGTCTGCAGATGTTAAGAGTTCAAACAGGTGGTAAATGTGGCACGGCAAGAGGCCAATAGATGTATGTAGAGACAGTGTGTGTGTGTGTGTGTGTGACAGAGACAGACAGACAGAGCGACGGAGCAGGAGATGAAGCTTTCAAGCCATCAGACAATCAAATATTCATCAAATCCAAAAGCCGAGAAGACACAGACGAGCATCTTACAATAATGCACCCTCTGTGCTCACTGGGAGGTTTTAAATAGGTTATTTAAAGGTTGTTTTGTGATAAGACAGAGCTAACCTTTTGGATTTCCTCAACTGAACTCTGAACGGAACTGAACTGACTGTCCTTCAGCTTCTGAAAACAGAATTTATTGAATCTCTTGCCGATCAGGGCTCGACAACAAGGCCAGGGGTTGGGACAGTTTCCAGTCCGATCCGGTCTACGATTTTGTATATCATAATGAGACATTCTGTCAAATTCTGCAAAGTATCACATAAAAATGCAACAATACTTTCAGTTAATTACACTTTAGAAATGTAGCGTTGAGCCCTACCCACCGAAATGTACTTATTAGAGTTTTTAATAAATATGAATCTGAAATGTGGATGCTGTAAGTGATCTCAGAATAGCAGCAACAACCAATGACATGTAACAAGACATTCAACCAACCAACTTCAGACAAAAGTCCAGAATCTGTGAATCACTCGAATTTATCTACATAAACGCAGAACGGACATGCACTGCACATTTCCATTCATTCCCACAACGTCTTTCAACATGCCCCGTGTTATCTCAGTGTGTGTTAGTGAGTGATCGTTCTGCACCACATTACACATGCACGAGCTGTGGAATTTCAAGTTCCAGCAGATGCACTTGATGATCAGCCTATCAGCCAGGATGATTTCTGCGAGCTGAACAAAGAGTTCTTCTTGGTGCCGGCTCTTTATCTCCACATCTATCTGACAGTGGTTCAGCAGGGTCCTGTTGCTCATATCTTTTTGAGATGGAGGGATTGACCTCTCTCTTCTCACCCCTTATTAGAGAACAAAGAGCCGTTGAGCAGGCCGGGCACACTGACTTGAATCTTCCCTGAGTGAGAAAGGTTTGAGTGAAGGCTTTACTGTTCCACTCCAGCTCAAAGCATGTCTTATGAACCATGGACGGAGTCTGTAGCAGCCACGGTATGGAGACACTGAGGCTGAGTGGCAGACAGTATAGATGTAAGGGTGTGGGACTTAGGGAATAAAGACAGATGAAGCACTCTTTCAGAAGCTGACAGACACTGTGGTTACTTATATTTCTGTTCATTACCTCAGGATCATCACTTTATCATTTTATTGTGTCATCATCTCAAAACAATAAAAAGCGTTTATATCCAGATTCCAGAGCTCAGTGCCCTCAGATATGATGTACGTTATTAGATGACGAGTTGTTAGCTGATATAATCCAAAAATTAGTCAAAATAGTTGGTGATTCATTTGAGTCATTTCTTTAAGACAAAGTCTCAAACTCCTCAAATGTGTTTTTTTTTTTATTATTTATTTCGTCCTCTGTGACAATAAACTAAAAATCTTTGGCTTGTGGACAAAACAAAACGTTAGAGGACGTCACCTTGAGATTCACTGATCAACTTTTTTTTTACATTTTCTGGACCAAACAACTACCTAGTTAATTGAAATGGTGAAAATATTCATTAATTTTATACTGACTGATACACTGACTCAGACAGTATTATGAGCCAGCTTGTTACAGATAATATCTGCCTTTATGTTTAAGGTATACTGCAGAGACTGTGCTGCTGTTACACTGTTTGTCCACCAGAGAGCACTGATCATTTTTCCACAGGAAAATGCCACAATGGGTACATATCTTGGTCACAACTCTTTTAATAAATTCATATAAATAAGGATCTTCATCAAAATGCCACGCGGTGACATTAAAAAACAATAATAAATCAATATATTGTTATAAGAGCCTTGAAGTGTCAAAAATCAATAAGAACGAATGGAGACAGGAGCACAACCACCGCTCATGTTTTAGTCCATTCTGTGCATAGATGAAGGCATTTTTACACTCATATCACATCAGTATCATTATTGTTGACTGCAGAAATCCAATACTGGCCATTGTCTCATTATGTCTGGATTACGTTATAACAAGCTTATTATAGAGTTTTCATCATCCATCTCAGTCAACAACCGGTCTGAAATACAATACAACGGTCACAATACAATCTAACCGTGATCTCGAGACAATGGGCCGACACAATGATGGGCAATCACGGCGGCTTTTAACCTGTGCACGACAAAGAGCACTGAACATCTGATTCCACATGTCTTTGTGCTCTTTCAAGCGATTTACCTCCTCCGCTCTCCATACCAGTTAATTACATGATATGAAGAAATGACTCTATGAACACCAGACTACATTTTGTTCTCCTGTACACAGATAAACACCTGCTGACTATCTGAAGGCAATAAAGGTCTTTATGTGCAGAGACACCCCAACATAAACCAGAGCAGGATGTAGACTTCAACATGTGACTTTAATAGACTTTCACATGTGCAGAGCCACGTGTTGTCTGAACATGTTAACACAACATGTTCGTGGTATAATGTGTACAGCTTGCTTTGTGCTAAGCTAAACACATAACTGACCCTGACTGCTCAGACGAGCAACATGTTCTTCTTGAAATACACCTGGACCTTGTCCTGTCGCTTTCTGTGTTGTGACCATCTATCTTCAGTGCAAGCTCACTAATGCAGCTAATTTCACTTCTTTACAGTGACAATCAATTACAACCTGCTTACGTTACAAACATTGCTGGTAATCATCTTTGATTTTTCTGCAGCGTTATGATTGTACCCTAGACAGTATTAGCGTAAACAGCCGCACTCATAGCTCATCACACCTCTCCACACGTCTTCTCCAGCTTTCCATCTTTGCTCTTTTGTTTCTCTTTTCTCCGAGATCTGCCAAAGTCTCTTCTGACAAGTCAGCTGCTGCAAAATAAGTTTGTGATGCCTCACTTATCTGCTCACTGAAATCTACTATGAATAATTCAATTCAGGATAAGTGTGTGTACATAGAGGGGGTGTAATAAGGCGACGTGAACGTGGCTGAATCAGTGTGTGTTTCTGGAGTCTACACTGGATGATTTTTTTTCTTTTGAGCAGCCTGCAACAGTTTTTTCAGCAAACAGTCCACTGGTGCTAGTTAAATGCAACAGCAGCTACATATTCTACATTATTGTTGATCCTGGGTTCTGAAAGTGTGCCAGTCATGCAAACACCATTTGAAGCCTGACTGATTCAAAGAACACGTAGCAGCTTCCAGCTTCACCACCTGCGAACGGCGCTGCAGACGGAGCGACAGTTACACATTTCAGCTTTAAAGGCTGCGATACTCACTACTGGCCAGCTCAAGTTCCTCTGTGGGAAGATATCAGAAGAGTTCTGGCCAGAGTATCACCTTCCATTTACAACATTAGCACAGTAAGCCGTCTGTGAGCGAGCAGGCAAACCTAATAATAAATGTTATTCATCGATCACGCTGATCTGATTCAAATACAACGAAGATAACCCGACATTAAACCTTCAAATGTGTCACTCAAAGAGTTTTCATGAAGACAGTCACCAGGCTGTAAACACGTTAGGTGAGCCAAAGTGAGCAGTGCTTCCAGAACTGTTATTATATCATCACAGCACATAGAGGTGTGTAGTTGAGTGTACTGTAAGTACAGTGCACAATCTTCATTAGCACAGCGTTAACACCGACCTGTGTGATCACCGAACAAGACGTGATGACCTGATGAGTCTTTAACGCAGACCTTCTCATCTCTGGTAACTCCAGGCAGACTCATTACAGACCAGGACCCTGAAGTGGTCGTGTAATTCATGATGATAGCACTGAATATATAGCTGCCTTCGGCACACACGGAAAAATAGATATGTATTCAGAATGACGCTGGAAAAATATCTGTATATGGAGGCGTAGTAACAGACCTAGTAATGACTCATCCTCTGATTCTTAGCCTCAGTATTGAATTTAATTATAGTGAATTCATTCTTTGGGTCCAGGACCTCTACACACCCTCAGAGAACCCCCGCGGGACCCCATCGGGGCCCCATCTCTTGGCTCAAATTGGTTCAGTTCCCTAAATGAGCCTGAGCAGCACAAACCTTAATGATAAACCTGCACCACCACCACCACCACCACCCACTGAGCCTCCACTGACTACAACACACGCTCCCAGCATGCAGCTCTGTCACACCGGGCTGATGAGAAAAGGCGAATTAGCCCCGACTATCAGCGAACTGAGCCCAGAATACACACACACACACACACACACACACACACGTAGACTGTAAGTGAAGCTGTTCCTGACAACACTCAATACAATGTCAGTTCATTCAGTGCACACACACACACACATGAAGAAATGAAATGCGACTTATTAAACGACAGGCTAGTAAGGGGGATTAAATTACCCAGTTTAACGTGAAGTTTGGTGTAACGTTCAGCACCGTACACGGGAGAAAAACACGGCTTGTAACGTTAGCTGTACTCTGAGTATGTCCGAGCCACACACATTGTTACTGCGTCCCAAAATGTATTAATATCCGGGATAACCGTTGAGACCATTAACCCGGGAAACAGCCGAGAGCTGCTTCAAATAAACCTCTGTCTGCCGTTCCATTTTTCAGCGTTTACCGTGCTGAAACACCGCGGGGAGCTGTAAATAATGAGCCGGGGATCACGTTAAGGTGTTCGGTGAGAGGTGTGGGTTTGTTTACCTTGCTGTGATGCGGTAGTCTTCTCACCGGGCAGCAGCAGCGATGCGGAGCCGCGGATGATGCGCAGGAGGCGGGGTGATGCTGCTCGGTATGTCGGTGAAATCAACGCCGTGTTCGAGATGATAGAAGCGGCTCGATTCACGAAGCTTTGTTGCCCCCCTCTCTTTCTTCCTCCTCCAGATACCCTGCCCGCTCTCCTCCTCCTCTACGATATGAAATTTTAGTCGAGCCGCATTCAAGGACGGGCCAGCCTCTCTCTCTCTCTCTCTCTCTCTCTCTCTCTCCCCCCTCCTCTCTCTATGTTCTCCCTCTCCTCCCTCTCCTCCGCATCCCTGCTTTCTTTCGATCACCTTCTGCTCTCCTCTCAGCGCCACTGTCAAGTCTGCGAAAATACCGCCAAACTACTTCCGGTATCCATATTACACAATTAAAGCTCTCCGCGATGATTTTCAGCTTGTTCTGCAAAACAACAGCACCAAATGGCAGAAAGATGAGAGCAGACCAACCCCATCAGGCATCTATCAGTGATAGAGGTGTGACCAAACATGGATAACAAAGTTACCCTGATTAGACTGTTCTGACTTACTCTGACACAGTCTGGATTTTATTTTTATGGATTTATTTTTTTGTTCTTTTGAAACTGGCTTTAAGCCACCGCCTTTAAAGGCCTGCTCCACCACACAGAAAGTCAATCATGGCCAGTCGTTTCTTTAGAGTTACCCATTGATGCTGGCTAGGAGGGAATTTAGACAGCGCATGCAGTAGGCCATTGGTCAATAAAGATAACAATAACTCACCAATTTACTAGAGCCACAAACACATGGCTCAATTATTCCTGTACACTGTTGGTGATTCATAAAGGCTGGGAAAAGTGCCGTGATCATCATATATGTTATGTATATTTACAGCGAGATGCTGCTGAATGTTTTCATTTCAAATTTATTGAGGCAACGTTGCATTCAAATTAAGATAAAATCTCCTCCATTGCACTAATGAGAGAGACTTTGTAAACAGGAACAGGTTAGGCGGTTTCCATCACAACGTTCACCAAAGTGACCTGTCTGACTCAAGAATATTCAGGGTAGAGAGGTGGATTTTGTTTCTTGATCGCTTGTTCTAAATAAATGGATTTTCACTTCCAGGTTTAATTTTCACTTTACGGGTTAAAATAAATCTTTCCCTGCAGTAGAAGAGACAAATAAAAAGGTTTAGGTTCCAATTTATTGAGACATGATATAACTCAGATTTAACAGTGTTGTCTAACAGTGTTGTCTTACAAGTTGTTTATCCAGCTTCCTTAGTTTTACAGCTTGATACTTCATTTCCTGCTCCCTGTGTTTTATTTCCATTTGATGTACGTCTTATAAAGGAAGCATACAACCTCAGGACCTACAGAGTTATGAATCATTGGTTCATGGTTCCAATTAACTCTGGAAGTACCAGCAGCTGAAGGAGGATCATTTTTACATCTTTAGTGAGTGAATTCATCTTAACGACTAGAAAGAACTAACCTCACCCTGCACTGAGCAAATTGAAATAGTATCTTTATCCTCAACCATCTGTCGATGTATAAATTAATATTAAAGACAAATAATTCCTAATTAACAGATTATATAAATCTAGAGATGGCTCCTTAACCTCTAGCTGAGTAGCTAGTACTGGAAGCAGTTTCATCACGTCCTACAACTTCAGATGGAAATGAACTGTTGCTGCAGCGGCTGTGAGGATGTTTCACCTGGTGTGTCCTTCAACCTTGGCCTGGCCTGTATTCTGGTAGATTTTCGGTTCCTCTGCACGGTCACAGGCTGCTGGACCACCACCTGTTTTCTTCAGTCTATGTTCTAGTTTTGCAGTTTTTTTTGAATGACGATGGTGATGATAATGATGATGATGATGAAGGTTTCCTCTCTCTACTTTTATGCCTTTTCTGTCAAGATTAATTAAGGTTAAATTAATCCAGGTTTTTTTAATCAATCCTGCACTTGAATGTAAAATATCAGAATGAACACAGATGAAACACTTCTGCAAAGAACGTGCTACAGAAGGTGAACATGTTCCATATCACTGTGTAGACACGCTGCCTGCACTGCACTGACTCACTGACTGTCTTTTTTATTGTTGCTTTTTTGTTTGTTTTTTCAACGTTGTGAATGAGCCAATATTTCATGTTTTTTTGTTTTGTTTGTTTTGTTGTTGTTGTTGTATTTTCAGAGTTTGTTGCATATCTTCAGATGCATTTTTTTCCAGTGTTAAGTTACTATATGAGCAATAGTTGGTCAAATGGAGCCTCTTTAAAGTAAACCAAACAAGTATTATGATAGGATGCACTAGCACCGGGCGTAAAACAAAAACCTTTTATTTTGAAGGCAAAATCGAATAACTTCCGGTCATCTTTTCCCTCTCCCCGGGGAACTTGACGCAGCAGCTCCGTTGTCAGATGGAGCGGCGGCGGCGCGCGTCTCTTTTGTTGTGGGCGCTCTGCTGCCTGAAGTGAAGCACGGAGGCGGCAGGTGCTGCCCCCCCACCCACACCACCCCCCGCTCCCTGGGGACCAACGACGTGAAAAAGACCCCTCCAATTAAACACACGGATGATATCACAGCTACATAGACTTCTGATATACTTGAAGTGTATTGTGCTGGCTTTTGTACTGTTTTGTACAAATTTTTTTGTACTATTTTTTTTTATATTCTGAATGGACAAAAATAATAAAATAAATAAATAAATAAATAAATAAGGTCTTCAGATTTATTTTGTGTGGTCTGAAGCTCTGAAGTCATTTTTATTAATGTTTCATGTCACATTCAGGGACTGATGGTGCTACTGGAAGTCTGTATAAAAAGCTTGAAAAGCTGTGTGGATGTATTTAGTTTTGTGTATGTCATTTCAATCACATTTATACACGTGAAATCAATAATTAATTAAAGCGTAAAAAGTTTTTTTTTTTTTTTAACATTCATGATTTGCCTTTAATATTCTTTGGTGCATCAATAAATAAATCAAAAAACAAGGACGCTCGTGCTTTCAGTTTTGCAAATGGTACAGACATTGTCAGAAAAAATCTGGGGAATTCAATGCAATGATTTATTTAGTATCGCTATATGTATTGTTGTTGTAATTTGACCATGAAATCATGTGAAAAGTTGTTTAGTTTATGACATCAGTGTAGTCCAAGTCCTCAAAGACGTGCACCTAGCTGAATTGTTCAGAATATAATTCATTAGTGAAAGTCTGGCAGTGCCCAGCGCTGCTTCCTTTGTGAAGAATTGTGTAGTTTATTGTGGAATCATGTCTGGGTGCCGCACTGACACTGTTGTGTTGAACATTATCACTGCGATGAGTAAAAGAGACACAGGAGAGAAAGCTTTAATGTAAACACAGTAAGACAAAGTGTTTCTGTGAGAGTGACAGCATGACAGAGGAATCTGTTGAGTAATGGTTTATGTGTGAGTAATGAGCACTGATCCGGTTTCATCATTTCATATTTCACCCTCAGGGTTATTCGAGCAGAACAGGCGACATACAAAGCGCCACCAATTAGACAGACGGGGTCATCTTTAGACAGCTCGCAACAACAGACAGCATGCAGAGCCAGCGTGATCAGGTCTGGGCTAATTGGTCATTAAGTGAAGTCACAGTGCCTCAAGGAAGAATGATATGTGCCTAATTAATCAGCGATAATTCACACTATGGTTTTACTTGCTACACACTGAGCGTGCATGCTACTTCCTGCATCCTGATGAGAAATTCACATAATGCAGCTCAAAATATAACAAGTCCAACCCTAGAACACTAACGTTAAAATAATAACACCATCACTAACGTTGGGTATATTTTACCCGATATAATATCCCGGATAAAATACAGTTTTCATCAATTTATGTAAAAGTACAACACTGTATGCCAAATTGTAGTACTCTTATTTAATTTCCCAATATTCAATATCACATAAAATTAAAAAAAGGTACCATGGGGGACCTTTTAAAAAGGCAGCAAAACTATTGAAAAATCAGGTAATCCTTAACGAGAAATTGCCAAACAAAAAATATAATGGAACTGGGAACTTGTTCTCCGGTCCACCCATTCCTGGGACATGTGAGCCTTGCCTGGTGAAGGCACAGTCTTTCTGCATCACTGACAACTGTGGGACAGACAGACAAAAAATGGCACTCTCTATCACTAACGTCGGGTGAAAATCACCCCTGAACGCATGCCTCTTGAAAAAACCATAGATGGGAGGAGGGAAACAAACATACCATTAATGACATCAGTGAGCAAGCCTGAAGCTACCCAAAGACCCATGCAACTCAGACAGCAGCAACACAAGGGTTAAATGACACACACGACCTGTTCTCCAGGATACAGCACTTTATTCTCCAAACCTTCCAGGGTTATAGCTAAGATCATCCATTTCATCTTAACCCATCCATCAGTCATCCGGCACATCTTCCACACTTTCTTTATTTAAATACTTTTATGGTCACTCTGGCAGCAGCGTGTCACTTTGATACAGACTGTAAGAGCACAGCAAATGATCAATGAGCACAAAATTTGGTGCCGACATTTAGCCAACCACCATCAGGCTCAAATTCTAATAAGTCTGATGAGGATAAAAAGTTATGGAAAATGGATGGATGGATTTTAGTGTACAACAATAAACACAAAAGTCAATAATCCTGAATATAAAACAGAAATGTATTTTATAATGTAAACTGTAATATAATAAGATTTAGGATACAATGTGTAAATACAGTATATAAAATATGTTAAGTATATTTTTTATGAATTGAGAAACATATCTCTCTCTCACTGATGACATTCCCATCAGCCTCAGCTGCCATTGTGTCCACACACAGCCTCAGTTTGTCCAAATCTCAAAAAATATCTTTATCACTGAGTTAAAACTGCAAAAGAATATTTCAGAGACATACTCAGGATAACTTTGTTATTTCATGTCTGTTCATATATTGTAGTTTTACTGTTTAGTAAGGTAAATCATTGAGCACAGAAAAGAGCATCACACACAGACACAGAAACATTCCATGCTGTAAAGGTTAGATTTGAATATATGCAGTACATGTTGATGGGCAGAAGGTTTCTGCTCAGTGGACTGTAAAGATGCTGCTGTGTGTCTCCTGACATTTGAAATCAGTTTTTCAGAGTCACCAAATGTTCTCTGTCCGTGCAGGCTTCTTATTAAGTCACACACAATTGAGTTAGAGGAGGCACAAGATGACATCAAATATTTGAGTGTTTGCCATGAAAGGTTTCAAATGAATTTCTTTGGCCATGTTCCAGGAACTTTCATTTGCCCACTTCTGCCTTTACACTCGGACTGGTTGTTTTTCTCTGAACCAACCCCCTCTGAGGCTCTTAGCTTTGAGATGTACTGATTGTTCTGGTCTCAGCTTCCAAAACACCTTGAGAATCTGAAGCCATGATGTCATCCCTGACCTCCATTCATCTGCTCTGCTGCCTTTTTATCACAATGCATCCTTTCCAGAGGCTTTCACGGAAAAGTCACTGAAAAAGCTTTTTAGATTAGATAAGAATAAGAATAAGAATATTTATAGAGCACGTTTCATACATGCACCTCCAAGAGATTCAGAAAAATGAAATAAAGATCCATCAAATAAATAAAATCACCGACACAAAGTAATAAATCATGCAAAGTGATTCTAAGAGTAATACAGTGAGATAAAAAATCGATCATCACATACTAAAACTGTCCACTAAATTACTCTTTTCTCTGATTGCCAATTAACACTCTTGCTCTCATTGGTGGTTCACCTTCATTTCATTTTATGTCCACCTTCCAATCAGACCTCCTTTAATTACCTTTTTATAAATCAAATTTCAGTATTAGAATAACTTGTTGAGCTCATTCATGCCATAACCTACATTTGAAGCATCTTTTACTCACTGAATCCTGTTTGGATTTGTTGTTCTCCCTCCACAACGAAAAAGAAAGTCACAGCTCGGCAAACTGAACACAAGTCTGCAAAAAACTTCAAATGAATCAGACCTGCATGAAAAATAACAGCTGGCCCAGATTTCAGGGTTTTGAGATGTTGCTGAAAGGAAGTGACAAAAATCGGAACTCTCCGGGTACAGACTGGGAATGCTGAGAAAGTTTACAGTATTATGCAACTGATTTACGTCGAGGTAGAATAATTTTGAAGGAAATGTGATGCCACTTAGATTATGATTGTGATGCAATATGAAGATTAACATGGAAACATTTTCATTGAACAGATCTGACTTTTTCAACATTCAGCCAAAGCCACCATCTTTTCTTCACTTTCACTAGCAGCGTTAGTCGTCTAAGCCTGCATCACTAACAGAGATGTTTCCTCTTCTTACTGTGGTTTGTTGCTTTTGTCCACGAGCTCTTCAAAACTAATCAGTACATATAAATATAATTAGTTAATAAATGGCCCTCCTTTGGGCATTTGGTTACCGCAGACAGGCTCTCCAGCTCCCATCACCCCTGTCTCTGCGTTAGCCCATCACCGCCCCCCCCCTCCCTCTCCACTGTCTGCCCTCTGTGCTCCCTGACATCCTATTCATTTTCATTTGGGGTCTGCATGCACACAAATCATCCACCAACTGTCACATGTCATCTTTACCGTCCCCGGGCTGGTTGAAGAGTGTGTGTGCGTGTGTGTACATCTGTTGGCAGTGTCAGATTTATCAAATGAGGTTTACAAAGAGTGATGTGCAGCAAGAGCAAATGAATTGAATATGTCGCTTAATGAAATAGCACAGTGACAAATGTATCAAGTGGCCGTGATGAAGTTTGAAGACGTTTCCTGTGTGTCAGTGTACAGAAATATGATTCACCTTATGTGTCTTTTACTTCACATACGGACAAAGACTGAGAGCAGGGACTGGCCGACATTCGTCCAACCAGAGAGCTAAATTTCATTTACTGGCACCACAAATGTTTAAACTTTTTAAAATGCAATCAGAGTTTCTAAAGTTGAATTTTGGAAATTATATTTCTTTTTTTATAATTATTATTTTTCCAAATGTAGGTTAAAGTTACTGTAAAAAAAAAAACTTTAAATCACAGGTCCAGTCCACATGTTTTGTTTTGCTCCTTGTGGTGTGTGGGCGACATGAATCAGCCTGAGACTGATCTCATTCAGGCTGGACAGCGGATGATTGACAGCTCTCTCCTTCATTCAGACATCCAGATGATTTCCTGCAGATTCCTGAATACCTGTTCTATTTCGGAGCTGTCAAATCTTTCTGAACTATCCGCCAAAGCAAATCTGTCAATAAAATTGAAGGGGAAAAACAAGCAATTCATTTCCTGAATCATGCCTCATTTTATTACCCGCCATGCTTTTAATAATGAGGTTGGGGTGTTTGGAGATGGAGGTCATCATTTAAATGTTGGTTGATTTGGTTTGGTACATATCAGACCACACTGGTTCAATTATCTGTGTCTAGCACAGTCTGCGGTGAAAACTGAGCCCACTGTCTTTGCAGCTAAAAAATGTATTAGATATAATGAGCACTGTCTAACATGTTTCATGTGCAGACATGTTCAAATTCATTTAGACGTAAAAAACAACAATGCAATGGACTGTATTTATGATGCTTTCATTGACAGTGCTTATAATTTGCCTCTCATTCATGGGCTGATCATGCTGATGTCATGCTCATCTAATAAAACACTTCAAATGTTGCATAAACCCTGAGGACGTTGCATTCATAATGCTTTAACATGTTTGATGAATGACTGCTGCACGTCTTGAAGTAATGTACAGGGAAATTCAGTCTCTACGCATGATGAATTAAAATGTGATTTTCATCTGATGTTTACTTCATGAACAGTGGAGACCTTCACAATGGGTGCTCTATGTCTATGATTCATTTTCACTGAGCTATCATCATTTCATATGACTGGTGCTTCATAAGCAAAGCTCTGTGTCACAGTGTTTGTGAGACAGCAGCAAAACAACAGGCTATCTGTCAGCCAGCAGAAACACTGAATTTATTGATGTTTGACTAATTAGCACATATTATTTAAGTTCATATAACAAGAGTAATTTACACGGTTCATTGTTTGTTGAGGAATATTTACAGGTTGGTGTATTAACAGTTCATATTTACAGCAATGCAATAAGTTAACTGTGATCTATTGCACTTAAAATGTGAGTAGATCATTTAAAGTGTGTACATTTGTAATGTTTTGGAATAGATATATGTGATTGTTGCTTCTGAGTAGCTAAGTCTTTGCCTTTTGATAATTCCACATGAAAGCAATTTGAAAACATGATAGTTCATCATTAATTTAGCAAATAAATGAGTAATGTCTATCCAGTTAGAGGTAGCAGGATTAGCCTGGTGTTCACCCAGTAAGAAGATGTAAAGGTAGGTAGAGCTACCCAAATTCCAACTCTGTTCACAGTAATTAACGATGGCTCTGTGTTTTGGGTGTTTACAGTAAGCCACATCAGTGAGCATGAACATCACAGGACCCTGGATTCAGAGCTCCTAACTGGAATTCTGCCATTTTTAAGGTTATCATGGCATGTCAAAGTGTCAAAGTGTCTGTTTCTTCCCTTTACAATAAAAACCTGTCCTTTGCACAGATTTACTGTTCATCATCACCATCACTGGCACCTTGTATTGATCAGCCCACTCCACCGTCGTTCATTCTTTACAGTATATCATACTCCCAGGTGGTGAATGACCCTCAAGGCTGCGTCCATCTGTTGCTCAGAGCAACACGATCAATACTGCCGATGTTAATGATGGCTAAAAGCCTGCTAAGAAACCTGAGAGGCTCTCTTAGCTCAGGGCTAGTGCTGTCACCCTGGTGGGCCATCAGTCCTCTGGTCCACTGGTCGACAGAAGACAGAGTCAGCTAACCCAGAGAGGGCTCATGGTGGATCAGTGTGGGCTGAGATTTAGTCTCAGTATGTACCTGTTATGTAATCATCATTTTCACACATAATTCCTGCACTGACTGTTAGAGAAACACACTTCTACACTACTGAAAGAGTTATATAAAAACATAAAGAGTTATATAAAAAACCAACCATATTCAAAATCCACAAGGACTGTTGGAACCATATGAGCTTTACTTGTTTGCTTGTCGTCAGCTTTACAGTTTTGGGGTGAGAGACTGCTTTAGGAGTCTTCCAGCATTTTGTCTTCAAAATGGTGTTGTTAAGCTGTGTGATATCCTGCCACCTTTCTCTGAAATAGGATGAATTTGCACATAAGATTTGATTGTTGTCACAAACAGCAGCTCATCCTAATGTAAAAAGCAATGCAGGAGGTATCTCCGAGGCCTTACAAACATTTTAAAATGTATTTCCTTCATAGTCACAGTTTAATAAGGCTGAGCCCAAATGTAGACACTGGACAGGGAGGTAAGGTGAAACAAGTCTGTCACCAGCAGGAATGGAGAGCTGAGGTGAGGCGGAAGAAATTCAGGTGGAGGCTTGGCAGAGAGAGCTGGCTGATGGGCTTGGTGGATGGTGAGACAGGCAGGCAGGCAGATAATCCCGAGTAGGCATAAGTCGCACAGACAGGCAGGTAAACAAACTGACTAGACTGGAACAAAATAATCTAGGTTCTAAATACATGTAGCACAAAGACAAACTGTGTGTAGAACTATGATCCAGAGAGGACCAGCAGTTTGTCCAGAGGTCCTGTAGACTTCATTACTTCAAAGCATAGCACTTCCAGGCAATATTTCTTTCCTTTTTTAACATTTCTCAGCCTCTGAAACAGCATTCAGACCAACATAATGTCAGTGGTGCAAAGATCCTGAAGAAACAGTTAATATATCCCGTGTTTCCACACCCCGCCTTTATCTAACTGTCTCAGCTCCCTGCTGCCTCAGCATGTTGTAAGCAACATACAAGAAGCTGTTCTCCAGAGATGCTTTCAGTGCTTCATCATCATCTTAACCAACTGTCGGGTGATTCACAGATGTGGTGAATTTTATAAGGTGTTTATGACGCAGGCTTCCTGCAGGTGTCTGGTAATTCATGTTGTGCAACGACACGCTGCAAAAAGACGTTTCACAGTTTCTGTGTTTGCACCTGGCACATTATGTACACAGTGATTCTCATTTAAAGTGACCTGCACCATATGTGATGCCTTTAAGACAATACTTTGATTTATTTTCATGAATCTGTATGAATTTGTGATAGAGCTTTAGCACTTGATCAAAGTCCTGCTTCTTGGTAGCTCTGTGTCTGTCTCTGTTTGGTTTTTAATATATATATATATATATATATATATATATATATATATATATATATATATATATATATATATATATATATATATATATATATATATATATATATATATATATATATATATATATATATATATATATATATATATATCTTATAATGACCTTTTGTGTGTCCGCTCAGACGAGGGTTAATGTTTCTGCATTAGCATGGCGTGAAATACTGTTCAACGCAAAAAGGTAAATTAAACACCTACAAGTGATCCACATGGCTTCAAATGACCACTTCCAGTCACTCTTCCTTTCTTGTGATATTCTTTTATATGGATTATTCATATTTTTAATTTGATTTAATTTGATATTTTGCTCTAACCTTTTTAAGGTTTTACTGTGACTTTACCATGTTTTTAACAGTTCAGCATTTCTTAATCATGTTTTATTGGTCAGTGCTTCTAGATCTCACAGTGTCTGCTAATTGTGGTAATAGCACAATCACCTCTCTCTCTCTGTATTTTCTGTATTCACTGTGTGTGTGTGTGTGTGTGTGTGTGTGTGTGTGTGTGTGTGTGTGTGTGTGTGTGTGTGTGTGTGTGCGTGTGTTCTACTTGTTAACATCCCCATGGTTGAGAATTTTTACAAAAACACCACAAAATTGCCACAGAAACTCGCCAACTTGTCTAAAACAGAGAGTAAGAGTAAAAAAAGCACAGGAAAGAACAAGCTCCACCTGCTTGTTTTACAAAGCCTTCTTGTGCCAGCAGGAAGCTTTGTTTGCAGCCAGAGCAGTTTTTGACTTTCCATCTATGAATGGTCAGCTGCAAAAACTTGTCTGATGCTTTGGGGACTGGGAAAACACAGAAACATGTAATGGGTCATTTTCACCGCAGGACAGAACAAGAGGCTGCAGATCAGACTGAACTTTGAAGATGGAAGTTACAATAGGTTCAAAATAACCAGAAGGAACACAGCAGAGTGCGGTGTTGACTGTTAGTCAACAATAACAGTATCAATCTCTTTATGAAACCTCAGCATCACTGTTATATGTTTGCTTTTCATCACCTTTTTGTCTGAACCGCAGACTGAGTGATGAAGCTACAGTATTGGTCGGTCGAGGGACTTGCTGGGACTTGTTTGTTCTCTGCAAATTATATTAGAGTATAAAAGTACAGTCTCGACCTGCTCTGTATGAAAAGTGTTATGAGATAACTTCTGTTAGGATTTGGCATTATATGAACAAAAGTGAACTGATTCAGCTGCTGCTCTTTTGAAACAAGTTGGTGTGAACACTCATCAGTTACATCCTCGGGGGGCTTTTGCAGAGGCTCGCCTCATTGACTGCTGCTCATTCCAAATCTATTGCATGCTAAGAATATGGAATATTCTGCAGGTCCTAGATATCTGAAGACTAAAGCAGTTTTTCTCAAACATTTTACCACCTCAGAAAATATTCAACTCTTATGATAGGGGTTAAAATACAGTCAATGTTCGGTTACAGTCAGACAGGTTTATTTGTATGAAGAAATTATATAATGCTGAATGGAACTGGTTCTGGAACCAGAGCTACCTGGGTGGAAAATATCTGCACTTCTCTTCTTTATATTTCCTGTTTGGAGCTACAGTTGCAGTGTTTCCAAACCATTTGTTTGACCTCCACTTACTGTCTTCATGTCACATTTCAGCTCATAACTAATCATGGAGGTAAGCGTGTGCTATGTGCTACCTGCTTGAACGTGATAAAGTATACAGGAAATGGAAAACATTTTAAATTACATTCCAGTGATCTCAAGTTAAGTCTCTTTGTGAAATGTTTCTAAATGAATGTATTTAAATGAATAATATATTTCAGAGATTCCTCTGTGTTCCACTCAAAGGAGCTCGCGTACAACCAGTGGTACTGAGAACCAGTGGACTAAAGACTTCTGAATTCATTGACAGGTCGGTCACTAATAGATGTTTGCACAGTGTTACAGTGTCTTTACCAAACATGTACAATGATCTGGTGGACCCAAAGAATGATGACCACCATATTGTATCTGTAACATATCGTAGATAGATGACAACAGACTTAGAAGTCAATGTTATTAGGAAAAAGTATATAAATTATATTTATTGTGTCAGTCAGTAGCACTATTGACAATTGCACCTCTCATTCTCTATGATGCAGGCTGATCATTAAAGGGATGGAGAAGATGGGACAGTAGTGTCAGGATCTGTATAGAGAAAATACACAGGACACTGGCAACATGTCAGATGAAATCATTCATGAATATTTCATCTCTAGAGTCCAGGTACATTCCTCTGTGCTTTCACTGCAGGACAATGTAAGTGGATGAAACTTAGTTTTATGGTTCCATAAATTCAAACATACTGACAATGCTCAAGAGTTTTATTACTCAGAACTACAACTTCATGACAAATTTACTCATTACACTGTTACACTCTCGGCTATATTGTATGGTGTATTTTGCTATACTCTGTATTTTCTTTTAAGAAATACGACTACAGTTTACAGCTTGTCTTGTCTCATAGCTGTGACTCGTTACAAGGCCAGCCTGGAGTTTAGGTAATAAAATGATGTCTGGTATAAGTGGCTATTAACTAATCTAAAATAAGGTTCTTTGGGGAGTTCTTCTTTAACTTTAAAAGTTAGGATAGCAGCCTCTGCCTCATCATGGGAGGACTCCACTTGTCAGAACTGAACTTCAGTTGAACCCCTCAAGTAGGAAGCTCTATGGTCAGATCAGGGGCAGAGCAAGATCTGTATAAACATGTAACTCTGTTTCACTGTTTGTCAGACTCTGAACCACCTTGTGTGAGTGATGATCTCTGATGAGATGTTTTTACTCTGCTCTAATAAATCAATGACAAAGACAACATCAGAGTAACTTTGTTTATTTGTTCATCTCTCACTGGAATTTAGCTTAGCAGGTTATTTCAAACATAGGGGGTGATCTGGATAGAAAGAAGGAACAGGAAGATGAGGAAGCCATCAGATGGGTAAAACAAGAACACCCAGATAAGGCTTTCAAATTTTCCCCTAACACTTGCATGGGCTGCAACTACTCATAAAATTCAATGACGCATTTTACAGGAGCTCTGTGATCTCTCAGATCAGAGAGATCACAGAGCTCATCATCTATACTTGAATCAAAACTCAAAATGTTTTTTATCCACAGCTCTCCACCTCCTATCTATCCTACATACATGATGGAACAAAATATCTTTTCATTGGTCAATGAGATGCTAAATGCTGACCATAGAATATGTACATTCAATATAGAGAAAATCAAATCATCCAAAGTGGAGATACGTGGTTTTGATGATATAAAAACTCATGAAGTCTGCACAGCTCATTCTGTTACGGGAAACTTCAAACAAACCACAACACTGGAATGCTGCAGGCTGTGGAAAATGCATGAAACCTACTTTCCTTCAGAGTTTGTCCTGTTAAACCAAAGTGCAGAGGACAAATTCCATTTTAACCTCAACTACCTTAAATGTCCTGACTATAGCCGCTGTGTGTAGACGGACAGATGTTAAGGGTGTAACAGTACACAGAAGGCATGGTTGGGTTTATACCCCATGTGGCAGCGTGGAGTGGTTTGACATCGTGCAGCAGTACACAGGAAGGTTGTTGCATGCTAACTCACCTTCATGACCTCATCCCAAATGTTTTGTATTGAAATGACTCTTACAGTGATGCGAGCCAGAAAAAGATATTTTCATTCCTCTGTCACATTTATTTTCCTCTTCTTGTCTGATTGTCTGGAGACAATTAGCATTTAGACGAGTTGTGTCCTCTTGTGCTGTTAACCTCACACACCCATGGGCGTCCAGCACCTCAGCGTGTCAGCTGCTTTCCGGTGAATCTAATGGGTAAACATAGAATCACAGCACTGCTAAGTGAGCAAAACATTTTAAATAACTCTTCTTTCATTTGATTCTCTATAATTGAATTGGAAATTGCTGTGTGCCTGTCTTCTGATTATGCAAGCTAGCTACAGCTGATAAGCTCAACTAGCCGCTGTCATCTTCTCAGCAGATAAAATCAGGAGTCATTGACTTGAAATGAGAAGCAGCTTTTCTTTACTTCTGTGAGAAATCAAAGACCCGCCTTTCAAATCTTTCTGCAGATTTCGAGTGTGATCATCATAAACAACATATGTCATATGAGAATGGAAAACCTGAGAGGAGTAGCAGTAATAACTAAAGAGCGGCTCCTCATTTTGTTTGGATTGTGTAAACACACAATGTCATTAACATCCCACCACTGCTTTCATGCTTTTTCCATGATTTACAGTCTGTAATGGTAACGTATCAAAATATGTAAAACAAAGACAGTGAAGAGGAAGATTGCAGGATTTCAAATTTTCAAATGTCTCATAGAAGGAAATGCATTCAGCATGTTAAACCACAATGATGTACAAGGACGTGGCTGGGTTCACCTTTAGAGAGAGTGAGGATAAGGAGCCAAGAAATCCAGAGGGAGCAAGAAGTAGAACCATTACTCCTTTATGTTGGAGGTAGGGGTGTGTGATCTGACAATATGCAGTGTAATGTGTGGAAAAATGTCTATCTTTTGATATTATTCTCAAAGCACAGAAGCAGCATGCAGGTGAAAGTCTTGCACAAACATGGAGGAGCGATTTGACAGATTGGAGGGAATCTGAACAGGAGAAGGACTCCAAGCAGCCAAGACAAAACAAGCTCATACCTAAAGAGGAGCTACTTCTGTCACATAAACATCTGACAGAGACCACAAAACTCTAACATTTAACTTTGCCAATTATTTTCACACTTTATATGAAGACCACATCTGTACTGTGTATGGAGCACGTTACAACTCGGCTAAGTTAACTTCAATTCAAAATGTTATGTGTTTGTCTCTAGATACAACTGACCCCAGTTATGCATGCATGTGTGTGTGTGTGTGTGTGTGTTCAGGTTTCATTTATTTAGGTTTTATTCCTAAAGCAGACAAATATTATTTTTAATTCTCTGTAATTTGTGATGACGCAACATGATAATTCACTGAACACTAACAATGAATCTTGATGAAGCATGCATTATTATTATTATTATTATTATTATACAAATGATGCTGCAGACCAGTCCCAGCAACGCCACAAATCTTTTTCCACCTCCGCAGGAATCATGTCAAACAGTACAGAGAGACTCTACAGATGAGAGCCACTGAAGTTATGCTGAGTGCTCAAAGCAAATCTCAGACTCAGATGTCATGCTTCTGTCTGCAGCACATCATGCGACAAAGAATCAATCATGAAGAGAGGAAGGAGATGTCAGCTGCTACTGCAACATACATCAGAATCAGGTTTTCAGGCTTTCACACAAAGAAACTGTTCGTGTGGTGTGAGGTTCTGACCCTGATGGACTGCAGCCTCCTGCCAATGAAATCATCAAGCCCTTTCTGAAGTGAGCCGGTTGAGGTGATTGGGTCACATGATCATGATCCTCTATTTCCAAGTCAAAGTAATAGGAGGAGCTGGAAAATGCTGTGCATTACCTCGCTTAGGCTGCTGCCACCACGACCCGGCTCCGGATATGCGTGATACACAGTGTGAATGCTGAGAGCTCCAGGAATGAATCGGCCTGTCAGCATGTTTATTTTTACACATCGTCTGGCTTCAGAGGTCCATCAGCTACTGTAAGGATGCATTCACTGGCACCAGCAGCCACACCATCTGCCCAAAAAGCATGTGGCGGTGGAGAATCAGAGTCCTGTGTGTGTGTGTGTGTGTGCGTGTGTGTTTGTTAAGAGTAAATTAGTCGTTATGGAGTCAGCACACACCTGCGTCAAAAAAGCTGCAGCAGGAAGCTTCATGTAGCACTCTGTTCTTATTTACATATGGCCACATTTGGAAAATGACTCCATAAAGAATAATTAATAACTCATTCATCAATGAATTACACACATTCAGAATTTTCAGCCATTACAGTACTTGCACATGTACATACGCATGTGTACTAGAAATACACCTAAAGCCATATACAAATATTATTTTGGTGTCATTGATGGGCACAAACACTTTGACGTGGGTCTACACTGCCTGCTTAAAATTAGCTTCATATTAATATAAAATGCTAAAGGTTTTAGAGGAAGTGCAATGGCTGCATGGATTATGTTCACTGGCAACATTTCCCCCAGTCCACAGTGTGTTCCTACAGCACGTCACAGGGAGGAGTTTGGTGTGAATGATTGGGCGTACAGCTACTGTAGGTCGGACTTTTAAAGCAGACCTGGGTTCACTTCCAGTGTCCCATGTGTGGACAACAAATACACTCCAGTTAAAGGTCATTGGTTTGTTAAGGTGATGTTCTAAAACAACAATGGCAGTGTGTGCTTCTTCCTCTGTGCCGTAGAGCTTCATTGGTGTCCAGAACTATTACAAACACATCAGTCAGTCACTCTGTTTCCCCGGGTGACATGCACCTTCATTAGACTGTAGTTTATTTTGAGTCAGTGCCACACACACCATCCTGCTGTCCCAAATACTCACTAGAGCACCAAATGTGGATTAATCCACAGATAAAAATAGTCCCCAAAAATGCACTATTATTCCTGTATGGGTTACATTTCTTAAAACTAAAAACTTTTTGTTTAAAAAATAAATACACAACTAAATAAAAAGAACTATATTCAGTATTTGTTAGCTGTAAAGATTTACATCCTCACAAAGACAATGATCTTTGACAATGAAGTTTGCAGATACATGCCACATATGTAATATACATGATGTTATGGTTTTTACATTCTAGTATGTTGCGATAAAGTGTGTATAGTAGGGTACGCATTTTTTTCCCACTCCTCTTCCATAAGAGAGCTGGTTAAGAAATTAGTATTTTTATGATTTGTTGCCTCCAGTTTCAGAGTGTAATCCCACTGTGGTGAATATGTTCAGCTGTACTCGAGTATTTGTTCTGATTACATTACTGATGATCAAAAACTAGTGAGTCGACAACTTTGCTAACAGCCAAACATCAACAAGGTCACCAACAGCAGACATAGCAGCAGCTAATATTACTGACTAGTCCAACAGCAGTCAGCCCAGCTCGGCGTCTGTCTTTCAGCCTTTTATTTCACCAAGCTCTCACCAACCACTAAAAGTCAGTCCCACATTTACTCTTGTCCGGCGACTTCTTGTTTGCTCACTTTTCTCTTATTAGCTTCCTCCGTTAACGTCCTCTTTGGTCTCTTCTCCTCTGTCATTATGTCCATAGAGGCTGCTGAACCCAGTTAAATTGCCCAGCTCCCGTTCTGGAATGACACTGTGCTCCGCTCCTGGTCTGCATTTGCCTGTGCCCCTTCTTTAAAACCTCCTGTGGTATGAACACCAACACTCCCCGGTGCTCTGTCTGGGCACACAGGCTAACAGCAGCTACAGTTGGCAGCAGTGTACTTTACTGTCCACCAGGAAACTCTGTAAATCACAGAGAGCTGAGACAGAGGGAGAAGCAGAAAACATTTCTCCATGAAATATGATCCAGTTTCACCAAAATCAGTCAAATAGTTGGTGGTGTGTGACTTAGTGCTTTAAGGAGTTATATACTACCTGATTGCATCAAAATGATTTAAAATGGTTATTTATGGTAGAAAAGTTACAGTGTTACTTTAAAATGTTGTTTTTTTTGTAATGTTCTCAGATCGCAGTTTCACAGTTGTGCATTAGAAGAAGACAAGGACAAACACACATGGGAGAAATGAAAGAAGTCTTTTTGTGGATATCTTTTCAAGGCTGGAGCTGATGAAGCAGAATGTTCTTCATACAGTTTGACCTTTATATCATTCACATCTCTGTCTGAATGTCACTCATCCAACACTTGTCACATGCTCATTTTTCTTTCAGGAGATTTATTTTATGCCTTTTGCCTTTTGCCAAATGGTCTCTGAGCTTTTGCTTCTCATCTTCACCCCTGACAGTAAAACGATATTCTGCCAGTTCAGAATTTACTTTTGGCAAGATAACAATGTCATTCACTCTTGCACTTTGTCTCTGCCTTCCATTCTCGCAAGTAGCTTTCTGGCATAGCTTTACAATTCAGTTAAGTGGAGTTTGTGATTGGAAAGCAGCTGACTGAAGAGCCTTTCTCTGTATTCTTGGATTTGGGGAGATCTACAGTGGAGGCTGCCAGCAGAACGAGACATCAGGCAGTCCAAAACATTTTATGAATATTAATTATTGAGTTCCTGACTAATCATGACTGCCTCATTTTCTTTGTATGTGGAAGATACAATAAACAGTAGTTGAAAAAACTGTACAAACTGAGGAAACTGAAGGAGATTTTGTTGCCTTTTGAATGTTCAAACAAACCCTGGAATGTCTCTAAATTTGCAATGGACATGGTTGCAAGTAAATGAGTGAGTTTCAATGAAGGCACGTCAGCTGGACATGTGGCAGCAGACACATACAGTAGCATATACTGTACAGATAATCTGTCTTCACTAACAAAGACAACGCAAATATGGATATAGATTTAAATGTAGGTTTATTGCCTGTTGTGGATGAAGGTGAACCAAGATGATGAGGGATGAGGGTCAATGGATGGGTAAGGGATGAGAAGAGAAAATGGCGTCGGAGATGGATGGATGAGTTCGGAGATGGGCTAGTGTCGGCTGGTGGTGGGAAGATGGGAGGGACCCAGGAGGGAGCTGAGAAGAAAAAGGGGTTTGCGGGGGGAGGGATGTAAAAACTGAGTCCAAGTATATTCTTAATTGATTTTTTATTATTAAAAGGAAGAAAAATGGGTTTTAGGAAATCAAAGATGCCTCTTTTCATCTCACCGTCTGGAGGGACGTGTTGTCTCTGTCTGACAGCAGCTGGCAGGTTGTTACACTGTAGGGAATGAGAGACAATGTAAACAAACTTGTGCTGTAGTGCATCACGAGTGTTTTAGTGGTACCAGAGACAAAAAGTAAAAGACCACACTAGCGTCAAAATGTTTAATGTGCCACAGCGCAGCAGCTAATTAGCTATTTATCCTGCAAACTGAAATTAGCAATTAATTTTGTGAACGTTTGTTTGTTTGCTTGGAGGCTCATTTGTAAGTTAGATAAAGACTTAGTAGGAAAACCAGTGTGTTCTGTAGCAGTGTGAGTCTGCGGTGCCTGTGATAGAACATGGACATTAAGTTAAGAGATTTGATTGGCTGTATTGAAATAAGGTCTCATCTAATGCAAACCGAGATGAAAATCAAAGATTTAAATTCCTCTCTTTTATTTATATTATTATTTTTTTTCTCACAGGACAACTCAGGACAAGTGCTGTACAGAGCAGACGTGCGTGCTGTAGCAGACACACAAAAAATTCTTTTCAGTTGTACTTGAATCTAATGAGAGAGAGAGAGTTCAGTTTTTTGAAGATTCTCTGAGACAGGAGACATCCTGTCTGTCCATTGACTAGAGTGCATATTGATTTCCTCTACAGAGTGACAGAGATGGAGTCACTCTGGGCCCATGTGCAGATGGTCTGCAGTGTAAGCTTAGTCTGATTAATACGGATACGTGGCATGTCATTCAAATATGCTGATTAAATTATGACAGAGGTTCTTTCACAAAACTAACACATGGTAGACACCCCGCCTCCATCCCAAAGCAAGCCCCCACCACATCCCACAGTGGGTGGCTCTCAGGGGACAGACCCCATTAAACCCCATTATCTGAAGACGTAGGATGAGGGGCAGAGGCATTGATCCGTCAGAGTGGACACGTCGAATGAATGGAGTGTGTCAGAGTTACCAATCTATCAAGTTGAAAACCAAGGATTTGGAGTCAGAGAGTATCACGAGTTAGATTATCACAGCATGGTTCCTAAAAACCTGTTCACCTGCCTCAAGCAGTCGAATCAACCAATCACAGGAACAGTCTGATGGCAGAGTGTCTTCATCAAAATGGCTTTACTATTCAATTATTTAACACACGCTCCCCCCTAGAACTCTCCTTAAACAACCAACTGCTCATTTAAGTCCAGTGGGATACTTCTCTTCCCAGAAATAATCCTGTATTAAGTTACTACTAATGCAACCTAAAGATTACATACTGCTGCAGCTTCACAAGCATTTAAGTGGTGAAACATGAGTTCACTTTTATTATCAGGAGTTACAGGAAACCTGAGGTGTTTGTCAGTGAGATTAGCACTGATCACAATTTGTGTCAAAAACAAGCACTTGGAGTTGATGCATATTATACAACACACATTATACTTACCTGGCAGGGGAGATACCATGATCAAGAAGGTGGTTCACCCAGGGCGAGGCTCAGCCATTGCACTCCGCCTGCTGACCCCTGTGAATTCCCCAAACGTGGGAATCTCAACTGCATAATTTCTGGTAGTGGGGGACTGCGTTCGTGCTTTCCCCTGACAAATGTTACTTGAATTGGAGGATATGAACAACGTGTGCATATGAGTGCCACATGAACACAGGCGTGCCCCTTCTTTCTAGTTCAGTCATTACAGGGTCTACTGTTAGTATTGAGTATTTTAAAGTCCTCCAAATGAAACAACAAAATGCATCATTTGTCCATACCCTTGAGAATGACACAAAGACGTGTTTTCAGATCAGCAGGAAAACATCAGTGATCTTCCTTAAACAAAGATTTTGGCTGACTGTTATATGGTCCAATATTTTCTTTTATCTTGAGGCACATATTAAAATGAGCGCTGCTGTTGTTCTCCTTGATAGGACAATCTCTGTACTTGTAGATGGTCGATCAGGGTTGAGCTGACAATATGTCTTATCTTTGTTCGTCTTCTCCTCATACGCTTAATCTCTTCTCAGTCAGTACTGATAGAACCGGTCACCGCTATCAGCTGAACAAGGAACGAGTGATGTGAATCATATTCTGGGAGCAAAGTTTTGGCACTCTGCACCACCAGCTTCAGAACACCACCATGAAGAAATATCTACAGTAGAGTTCCTCACACTTCAGAATATAACAAGGAGCACTCAGTGAGCCTTCAGATCTTGGTAGGGGGATTTTGTTTTCATTGGACAGAGCCAAGAAAGCTTTTTCTAGTCATTGTGCTAAGCTAAGCTAACCAGCTTGATATTTTCACTTTACAGACTGGAGGGTGGAATCAACCTTCTCATCTAGTGCTCAGCAAGAAAGTGAATAAGAGTATTTCCTAAAAAGTCAAACCATTCTTTTATTTGTCATTGTGATGGAATGGCATGTTCAACTATCGAATGCTGCTGGACTATTTGGATGTCCACATATACTTTGTGTGACTTTACTGTTTTAATTTCAAAGCCAAACATCTGGATGCATTTGTGAAGATGTGTGTCTGTGTGTGTGTGTGTGTTAGATCGCGCTGCATTGACAGGCTCTAATGAGGCTCTAAATACTGTTTCAGTTCTCTGTCAGAAGAATCACATTGTTCTAGAAACTGTACACATTAGTATCATACAACACCCTGACTAAGAATCTTGTGTTTGGAAACACTACACTACCTGACATCCTCGCTCTGTGACTGTATGAGAATATCTCAGCTCTCAAATGATCCACTGCTTCTGAGAGCTTCACATTCAGAGCTCCGTGGTGATAAAAGAAAGACAGGGCAGAAGCAATGTGTCATCTGTAGAGGAGTGAAGAGAAGAGGGGAGAGGAGGGGGAGAAGTCATCTATGATGGGAGGTCTGAGGTGTGATAAAAGGGAAAGACTCATCAAGGGGGTGATACTGGAGGCTGGGTGGTGCTGGATTGTTCTTTTCTCCTTAAAGGAAGACTCTTTGAACTCTGAACAGCTTTTAAAAAAGTGCTGACAGCTGGTAATGAATATGTCATTGTCATCACAGAATCCCGTTTGACTGCACAGCTCCCTGTGGAAGACCTCAGATCTAATTAGACCTGGTGGGGGTTTTTTTTAACCATGTTTTCGCATTCACCATAACCCAGATCATCAGGATTTCACAACCTGGGAATGAATGAAGCATGAAGAACTATCTTTCTCCAGTGACTGAGCCCACCTTTAAGGCTTTAAGTTTTACTCATTAAAAAAAGCAGGTGATTGACAGGTGGGTGCCATCACTGGCTAATTTCAGCAAAAAGACTTCATTCAGACTGCCTCAGTCCCACCCACACTCCACGTCTTTGGCCATTCTTGGAACCATCAATATGGTGACAGCCAGAGCCACAAAGAATCCATATTTTATACTAGTACATCCAGTACAGCCTGGCCAGACACCAGTCCATAACAGTATGACCTGAAGCAGAATTGCTCTACAAAGTAGAAGACACATTGGCCAAAGAGGTGATTGAACCAGTGCTGTAAAACACCAGCTAAAGGACTACATTGACTTCCATGGCACAGAGTTTGCACCCATCAACAGGTATGGACGTGCTGTAAGTGAATAAAGGACTACAAGAATTCCCCATATGACAAAGAAATGTAAAGTGTGGTCCATATTCTTTGTTAGGAAGGTCGAGCTGTTCAGTAATAAGTGGGTCATTAAAACATAATAGATTAGAGGCCACAGGAAAACTATGAGTTATGACAGGAGAAGGGGTGATTGTGTGTGTGTGTGAGTGTCTATGTGTGGGTGTATCATATGTGTATACATGTCTGTTTGTGTGATGGCTCTGAAAAGTGATGAAATGCATTTTTAGTCTTGATTTAAAAAAGGATTATAGAAAGTGTACTCTAATTCCACATCTACGAAAAAGGGATTAAGAATAGTTCATTTGAATATCTGCAGCTTAATAAATAAATAAAAATTCTTATTGGAAAAAAAAATGTATATTTGCAATCTCAGAAACACATTTAGATTAAAAAATAAACAGTTCTTTACTGAACATGGATAAAAGACAATAATGCAGATGGAGGTGGAAGAGCAATTTATGTTCAGAACCAGAAACCAGGAAGAGTTAGAGAGGATCTGAAGAGTTGAGGTTCAACGGATTTATGTATATTGTTATGTTTGTGACCACCAAATAATGATATGGGATTTGGAACAAATGTCAAATGTCACATAAGGTATGTAATATAAATAAAGAGATTTACTTCCTGGCAAAGATGACTAAAATTCCAGAACCTGGCCAGAAAATGATATTAGAGGATGAGCAAAATTAAGATGCAGATTTGGATTTTTTAATTAGCTTGTTAATGTCAGTTATTCACAATCATTGCTCTGATTTGACCTTTTCCTTACAACATGAATTTAAGTCTAGAATGTGCAGCATTTGATGAACTGTTATTGAATAAGTGCTGGCTTTGAAGTGCTGTATGGATCAAAAGTGATCTGACCAACAGGAGATATGCTGTACATTTGAATGGTAGTTATTAGTTATTAGGTAAGAGCTCTGACAGCCTCGAGAAAGATATTTAGAGCTTTTGTTTATTTGTGTCAAATTACTTCTAATTTTAAATTATGTCACCATTGCAATGTATTCAGATAATTCTACAGTTTTAAATGAGGAATTAAAGTTAATTAATTAAGATAAATAATTTAGGGGGCGTTAATAACCCAAATGCCAGAAATACTTCATCTTAACTCAGACAGACATAATTATTAGAGGGTCGTTTTCTGTTGCAGATCAAGTTTAATACAGAGAACCATTCATGGAATTCATTACCATGCTTTTTGATGGCAGAGAGTATTCAACATTTTTTTTTTTTTATTGGAGATCAGCATTTCACAGTTATCAATACAAGGTATAGAGTTATACTGTTTCCCCTGCCTTTTTTTTTTTTCTGAGAACAACAAACCAGAAAAACAACTTCTCCCAAAACCAATGAGGGAGAGAGGAGAAAAATAAAATAAAATTACATAAAATTAAATAAAATGAAAATAAATAATAACAATGATATACAAATAATTTGAATAAAGTAAAAATACATATGAGAAAATTAATTGAATGGTGAGGAAGAAGGAAATAAATTAATAATAGACTAAAATAAATAATATAACATATAGAGGGAGGTAATGGAGAAAGAATATTGCTAATATTAAGGACAATAGATAAGTAAATAAAGGATGCTCAGTGTGTACAATATAAAATTAGATAATGAAAATAATAATAAGTAAATAGATAAATAAAAATGGATGCGTCAAATCAATTTAGTTAGGATCCAGAGAGGTGAGGGTGTTAACATAAGTGATGAGAGGTTGCCATCTTTTATAAAAATTGGCTGCTGAACCTCTTAGAGAATATTTTACTTTTTCCAAAGATAAAAAAGACATTAAATCATTTAACCAAGAAGTAGAAGGAGGGCATTTGGGCTTTTCCAGTGTAACAAAATGTGGCTATAAGTGAGGCAAAGGCAACGACATCAGAGTTTTTCTTAGTGAGACTAGTCGGAGTACGGTGTACTCCAAAGATAGATATCAGTGGGCAGGGTTCTAACATGATATTAAGGACTTTGCTTAATGATTTTAAAAAATATGACCAGAAGTTGACTAACTTGGGACAGGAAAAAAAAACATATGAACATGATCTGCTGGGGATAAACCTATGACAGATATCGTTTGTACCTGGAAATAGCCTACTAAGTCTGTTTTTTTGTGAGATGAATTTTATGGAGGACCTTAAATTGGATTAAACTAAGACGAGCACATAAAGATGTAGAATTAACCCTCATCAGTGCCTCTTCCCACCACTCATCTGACAAACCAAAGCCGAGGTCCCTTTTCCAACTATCTTTGACCTTCTCAGGGGAAGCTATATTTGAAGATGATATGAGGTCGCATAATACTGAAATCTTACTGCGAGCCATTGGAAGGGAGAGAGGCTCAGTTGTAAAAGATCTCGTTGGAGTTTGAGGAAAAGACATAAAGTGTGTACGAGCATAGTTCCGTATCTGGAAGTATCGAAACATATGAGATTGAGGTAGATTATATTTAGTACGGAGATCATTAAAAGTAGCAAAGATGCCTTCCAAATATAAATCTGAAAAATGAACGAGACCTCTCTCTCTCCGCAAAGCGAAAGTTGTGTCTGTATTGGAGAGGGGGAATAAATGATTATAGCAAATAGGACTTAATGGGAGCTGAAAGTTTGATGTGTTGCCTGAATTGTTTCCAAATTTTCAAAGAGGAAAGAACAATCGGGTTTTGAATATAACTAGGATAACGGGAAGTTAGAGGGGCACAAACCAGAGCTGCCAAAGATGAGGGGTAGCAAGAAACATTTTCCATTATACACCAGTCCAAGCTGGGAGAATTACACCAGGCATGGATTTTTGAAGATTGGCAGCCCAATAGTAAAATAAGTTAGGCAGTGCAAAACCCCCATCTGATTTCCCTCTTTGGAGTGTTATCCGACGTGCTCTTGGATTCTTACCGGCCCAAATAAATTTGGAGATCGCTTTGTCTAAGGTTTGTAAAAACGATTTGGATAGAAAAATAGGAAGACACTGAAGAAGAAACAAAAATCTCAGAAGAATGTTCATTTTAATTGAATTAATTCTGCCTACTAGCGAGAGAGGGAGAGATTCCCAGCATGCCAGATCAGTCTTAATTTCAGTAACCAGCTTAGTGAAATTATTTTTGTGTAATAAAGGAAAGGAATGAGAAATATTAATACCTAAGTAACGAAAACTATTATGTGTCACACCGCGGTGAAGTCAAGCTGGGTTTTTGTTCTGTCTCGTCATTTCCTGTTTTATTTTGAAATTTACCTGCCCTCTCGTTTCAGATCACTTGCCCTTCCCTTGTGTGTCACCTGTTGCCGTGATTCCTGATTGTCTCCACCTGTTCCCCATTACCCATCTGTGTGTCTATATAGGTTCTGTGTCTCCCTTTGTCCTGTGCCAAAGTGTTTCGTTTGTTCGTTCACCCAAGCCAGCTCCAAGCCTTGTCCACAGTCTAAGCGTGTTTGTTTGTGAGTTTTTGTTCTGCCTCGAAAGAGTGATTTTTGGTTGTAACTTTCTTAGTCTTGCTTTTGGTTTCTAGTGCTTAGTTTAGTGTAAAGTTTTGTCTAGCCTCCATCTTTTAGGAGAGTTCTTGTTTTGTAACTGTTCTTCTAGTAGTGGTTTTAGTTAACGTTTTGTAGCCTATTGATTTTCCTCCTTGAGAGTGATTTTGATTTTGATAATTTTGCATAACCGGAATAGAGTTTTTCCTCCTTGAGAGTGTTTTTTGTTATATTTAGTTTAGCCCTGTTCTCCCTTCTGAGAGACCCTTTAGGTTAGGTTTTCATAGCCTTGTGTTGTATATCACTCTGTCGAGAGGTTTTTGTTTTCTTCTAATAAATCGGCTCACTGACACTTCTGCTTCTGAGTCCTGTTTGAGTTCCGGCCTGACATTATGAGCTAATCGGCCTTTGAGATCTGTCTGGCTGCTTTGTTCACCAGAAAACACTCGCTTTTGCTAATGTTTAATTTATAACCTGAGAACGATCCAAAAATGATCAAGGTTTGTAAAATATTATCGACACAGCTAACTGGGTCTGTGACATATAACAACAGATCATCAGCATAGAGAGATACTCGATGTTCCAGACCACCTCTGACAATTCCAGTAAAACAAGAAGAGGATTTGAGAGCAATGTAAAGAGGCACTATTGCTATGGCAAAAAGCAAAGGAGACATAGGGCAACCTTGGCGTGTCCCTCTTGATAGAGGGAAATATTCAGACCTTTGAAAATTAGTTGTCACACAAGCAGAGGGGGCAGAGTATAAAAGTTGTATCCAAGAGATGAATTTAGACCCAAAGCCAAATTTCCCCAAAACAGAAAACAAATAATCCCACTCAACACGATCAAAGGCTTTCTCTGCATCTAAGGATATGACCATTTCAGCAGTTTGAGATGTGTTAGGAGAAAGCACGATATTTAGAAGTCTTCTAATGTTAGTTGAAAGTTGCCGACCTCTAACAAACCGTGTTTGATCTGGGGAAATTATGCCTAGTAGACAAGGGTCCAAACGACATGCTAGCACTTTAGCTAGAAGTTTCACATCTGAATTTAATAAACTTATAGGTCTCCAGCTGCTGCATTCATCTAAGTTCTTGTCTTTTTTGGGAATAAGTGAGATTGAGGCCTGATTTAAAGTTGGAGGCAGAGAACCCCGCTTTAGTGAATCATTAAACATGTCTAGTAACAAAGGAGCCAGTTGATGGGAGAATTTTTTATAAAAGTCCGCCGGAAATCCATCCGGCCCTGGGGCTTTGTTATTTTGCATTAATTTAAGGCATGAAATTAATTCTTCCATCTGTATAGGCTTTTCCAACTCTTCTTTAACGTGAGGATCTATGACATCTATGCTATCCAAGAAGTTATCCATTGCGGTCTTATTTCCAGGGGGTTCAGATTTATACAGGTTGGAAGAAAAGGAAGCAAAGGTGGCATTTATTTCAGCTTTTTTGAAATATTATCACAGAACTCATCTTTAGCTAGCAGCCCAGTATTAAACTTCCATTGTTTTGAGGTGTGAAGTAAGAGTGCTAGGTCTAAAATATGAGGAGCGTGGTCAGAAATAACGATAGCAGAATATTCAGAAGATTTTACAGTAGGTAGAAGAGCCCTGTCTATAAAAAAATAATTAATGCGGGAATAAGCTTGGTGTACTTTGGAGAAATAAGAAAATTCTTTTGAGAATGGATGGAGCAAGCGCCAAGCGTCTATGCAGCCTAATTGACTCATAATAGAAGATAGTGTCTTCGACATTGCAGAGGGTGTAAGTACTTTCGGGTGGGATCGGTCAAGTTTGGGGTCTATTACTAAGTTCAAGTCTCCCCCTAGAATGAGACGATGAGTATCCAAGTTGGGAATTTTTGAAAAGAGAGAGGTTATGAAATTTGGGTTGTCCCAATTAGGGGCATAAACATTAACTAGTACAACTAAAGTTTGATATAACGTGCCACTCACTAATGTAACGCCCATGGGGATCAGATATGATCTGGTCAGGGGAGAACTGAATTCGTTGATAGGATAGCAGCACCCCTGGATTTGCTATTGAAGGCTGAATGAAATATTTGCCCAACTCATGGTTTGCGCAATCTGCAATGATCTGCAATGATCATTTATACGCAAGTGGGTCTCCTGAAGAAAAGCTATGTCAGTGTTAAGACCCTTAAGGTGTGAAAAAACTTTGGATCACTTTATTGGGCCCCCAAGTCCAAGGACGTTCCAACTCACAAACCGAAAACCAGACCCACTCAGCCCTCTCTGGGAAATATTTGGGTTAGCCATTATTTATTTGAGATTGGTAAATATTGATAGGAATAGTAGAAAATAAATGAGCATCCTGGTTATGAACCAAATAAGCATTATGGTAGCATTCAGATGAAGTTAACCTCAAAAAAGAAACACAAAGAACCTCCCAGAAGATAAAGAAAAAACACATTTCTCCAAAAACACATTGGCCAGTGTTTGAACCGTAAGCTAACAAATGGGTTACTTCCTAAGCTTGTCACAACAGAACAAGACGAGTTGCAGGACTGAAGTACACACAACCAGTGGGTTCTGCTTCCTGATGAACTAAAATATACGCCATATAAAAAAAGTTATTAGAACAGTAAGTAATAAGTAATATTTTAAGGTAGAAAAAAAAAAAAAAGGAGGACCAGTATCAGTACCATACTTAACATGTAATCTGAAGCTGAAATGTGCAGACAAAGATAAACAGAGAGAAAAAAAAAAAAATAATAATAATAAAAAATTAAAAAAAAAAATGCAGGCCATATACTGGTGATTTCAGTCATAAAAGTAAAGACGTTTGGAGATGGAATGGCGTAATATGTGATAGAAGTCTGTGATAACACTCTCTCCTTATCGGTGTAGCGGTGGAAGTGCACTATCACCGGGCGGGATCCTTGGCGAGGTTTCGGTCCGAGATTGCGATGGGCTCTGTCTAATTCAGGTGTGGAGATCGCTAATGCCTCAGCAGCCACTTCCTTGAATAAATCTGCCATGAATTGTCTCAGGTTGTTACCTTCAATTTCTTCAGGAAGCCCAATCACTCTTAGGTTCTGACGCTTTGAGCGGGACACCAAGTCCTCCACAGCAGACTGCAGAACACCATGCTCTTTTGTCATCGAGGTTAGCTTGGAGCGTAACTCCACTACCTCTTGCTCCAAGCTAGTGATATTATCCGAGTGAGACGAGAGGGTCGTTTCCATCTCCGAGATTGTAGAGGTGTGTTTAGCCACGGTGGTGGAAATGGACTCGAGCTGAATTAATCGGGGCGAGGGATTCACTCAGAGAGGCTTTGAGCGCCGCAGTGGTGCTTTTCCTAGATTTTTCAAGTTCGATGATGAGCATTTCCAAAGTGAGGGGCGAAGGCCCTGACGCCATGTTGCTAGCTTCCCCATCATTACGACTGTTGTTGTGCCGGGTTTTTCCGAGCTTGTTTGCTCATTCTTGTGCAGTTTCAGTGCGACGTTAACTTAAATAAGTAGTTACACCACTTTTGAAAAAAGGACGTATTTAACAAAATTATACTAAAAATGTACAGAGGTAATCCCCGGGCGTCCGTCCACTACATTGTCAAACCGGAAGTCCGTATTCAACATTTTTAACCAAAACTTAAACTTACATTTTTTTACATAAGGACATGTGTAAAACATGAGATGACTTTTTGTTTTTTATT
The DNA here is from genome assembly GCA_036365135.1 of Miichthys miiuy. Classification (NCBI taxonomy): domain Eukaryota; kingdom Metazoa; phylum Chordata; class Actinopteri; family Sciaenidae; genus Miichthys; species Miichthys miiuy. The sequence continues at coordinate 4,001,013 of CM071604.1, read as the reverse complement.
TTTTATTTTATGCTGTTTTTGAATATGTGAGATGGATTCATCTCACTTTCATTTTGATGTAATGGATGTTTGACAACGTGATTAGTTTTTTTTAGTCATATACAAGATGGAATTATTACACATCTATTGTATGTAGCAGACAGAGTTTAGTGTTGCTTGTTGTCTTGTGGTTGTGTTATCTATTGACTCTTATTGTATGAATGTGTGGATGTGTTTTTGTGTATTTTCTGTTAACAAACATATCATGTGAAAGTAGTTGAAATGATGGTTGCTCCAAAAAAAATATGGATAAATTCATGCCCTAACAGTGTTATAGAGTACTTTTATTTGCAACCTAAAAGTTGTTGCATAATAAATGAGATAATGTTACATAGACTTATTGTGCCTCCCAAAAACACAACAGCTGCCGCTGACGCAGCCTGTGTGTTCTTGTCCTGTTGAAGTCATCATGAAAGCCCCTCTAGATTTAAGAAGTCAATATAGGCCATCTTCATTAGGAATTAAAGAGGCAAACCAATACTTAGTGCCATAATCAATCACCCGTATACTGTCAGGTATGTCTGAATCCATCCACTCATTTGAAGAATGACAGTTTCAGACTAGCAGCTAATCCTGTTAGCCTCTTGACCCCTACAAAGGATGCCTCCTGGGAGTGGACAAACAAGATTCTCTTACTTACAACATAATGAAGTGAACAATGATGTGGCTCATTTCCGTCTTTGTTCATACTCAAATCTTATTTAGCTCAGGCCTTTCTGTAAATACTGCAAGGCGACATTTAGTCACGTAAAGAATAACACAGTGTGTGTGTATGTCTGCTTTGTTGTGTGTGTGTGTGTGTGTTTTAATCATTCACAGCACCGCAGTCATATTTGTTTGGACTTGGTTTGTCTTTGTGGCATCAGTCCCCCACAGAGTAACTGAAATGTCAAATATGTATTTCATTCAAAGAGAAAAATAAATGGAGGCTGTTCTGAGTGGAAACAGTTTGCCTCTGCTATATCACAGTACATTGAATAAACATGATTACATGTAATGAGATGATCAGTCACAATACAAAGCAGACAGTCAACATCCCTCCCAATCTTAACCATGTTGTTTTTGTGCCTAAATCTAACCAAACCGCAACACAGTGTCACATCATAAAACCATTTGGTAACACACTCTATGAAGTGCATTATGGGGGCATTTATAGTGAATTATAATGCAAACATAATGCTTTATGACTACACTCAAAATAAATATAATGTTTTCGGTAACACTTTATAATGTGTACACTGTAGGGGAAATGTCATCTATGTCATGTTAATCTTTCATGTAGCGCGTGATTCTGCGTGAGTACAATGATCTCCTATTCTAGCTGCCAGCACAGAATTGTGTCATCTGCGATTTCCTGTCTACGGTCTAGTGAATCGTACATGTACTGTTAATTGTGCATGATCTGTCTTTCTTTTATATGTCTAATTTTAAACTTATGATTAACCTCTGGAAAGTACCCCAGAGCCCAGTCCTTGGTTTCTTTGTCTTGTCCACATATAAGATGAGGATGCACTCCTCACCCATTCCTTCTAGACTGCCTTGTCACTCTGTTGGTTCCGGTCCTCTTTCATGAAAGCAGTAATACACCTACCAAAGACAATTTCTTCTTTTTCACAGTCTCTTTATTTTCTTTCACCACATACACACTATTAAGCATTAGTTAAGCATTAATATATACTGAAGTCATCATTTATAATGCATGAATACTCATTAGTATGTAGTTTATAAACAGTTACAAATGTTTGACTCATCATTGATAAGCACAGTAGTTATGGATTAGTAAATACTAAATTCATCATTTATAAAGCATGTTTCTGACGTAAATACTCATTAGTATATGGTTTATAATAACAGTTATAAATGTTTTACTCTTCTGTACTAATGGTTAGTGAGTGTGTTAGTAGATGTTTTATAAAAACTCACAAATTCCATTTCCAATGGATGACCTATAAACAGTTATTAATGCAGGAATTCATGAATTCAGGCAGTTACAAAGCACTTACTACTCGTTAATGAAGTATTTTGTGTGAGCTCATCTAAAGTGGGCACTATCTATGCCTTATAAAGCATTTATGAATGAAATTGTGTTCTGACAAACTAAAGTTTACAAGATGCAGAGTTCAAGTCCTGAGCTTCAACCATCCTCATCACTCCAACTTCAGCTGTTCTGTAAAGAAGTCTGTACATGTTGACTTCTCATAGAGAAGGTGAAATGTACCAGGTGCTACTGTTGGATGTATGTCTGGAGCTGGTTCATGGTGATAAACAGATGGCGCTAACTCTTCAGTCTGTGCCATTAAGCCATTCCAGACGGAGCGTGTGCATTGAGATGACATGGTTAAAACAGCACCAGTTGAAGCTCAAGCGGTGGAAAACATTAAAGAAAGCATGATGGCAATACAATATGACATTTCTTTGTTTGTTTCATGTGTTCATGAGGAAGATTACAGCCTCCTCATCACTCCACATATTTTCACCTGCCACTATTCAGTCACATGCTTCATTGTGTCATTAACCCGCTGAGTAAAATTGAGTAAATTGATTTTTAGGTTGCTGTAAACTCACCTGGTTGTCAAAGTTATAGAAGTGTATTTAGTGACCTGTTTATTTTCAGAGGAGTGACAAGAACTTTGCAATGAATCTATCAGGATCATTTGTTGTGTGCTCTTGTTTTCTTCTTTTCTCAGCAGTGTGTCAGGGTTATTTACTGTTATTAACATGTCTGCTCCTCCGTCTGTCAACAAACTATAATAGTGTTATACACCTCATATTAATATCTGCTTGACTTTTGCCCCACAGAAAAACAGCTTTGTAGATTTTTGTGGCACTAATTTAGAGCTGAACTCCAAACAAAGCATTTGATGGTCAAAGTCATGAACATAATTAACATGCCACCCCCCGCCCTCCCCGACATTCAAACCAAACCCAAAGTGACAGCGGCTGTAATGAAATGTATGATGTGAATGATTAATAAAGATCGCTTAAAGGCTCCCCCCAATTAATAAATGATGCACTTGTTTTAACCTCCACCCCCTGCTGTGCCTGTTCTCCTCCAGCCCCTCCATCCAGCTAGACAGCGAGTACACAGTGAAACTCCCAGCTGGGACTCAGTGTTTGGGTTGTGTCTGCTCAGTGAGGCACTGCTAGCCATGCGGCACAGAAGAGCTCGACAGAGGGACGGAGGAGAGGGAGGGAGCGGAGGGAATGGAAAGTGGGGTGAGAGGTGGAGAGGGCCGGGGTTGGAAGGAATGGTGGGTAGCAGTTTAAAATGAGAAAGCTGGTAATATTGGAAGAAAAGACCAAAACCAGCAATGTCTTACTCCGTCTTTCTTTCTTACTTCTCCGCTCTGTCTGTGCTCCTCAGCATCAAGCCTATTAGATCCTACAGAAGTCTTTAAAAACACCACAAATGTTTGGTTTCATTTCACTTCATTCACCAGAAATGCTGTTCATTCTGATAACTCACATTTCTTTAAAATGTGTACACATGTATTAGTTCCAGATTCCAGAGAGTTCCTGTTTGTTTGTTTTTGTAAATTTCATATGAACTGCTCAGCCGACCAAACTGACTTATTTTTCTAACATTGGGAGCAATGAGCTGAACAAGGTCGAGTCAGTGAGCACTGTCTGACGTGTCTGACAGCCTAAACTACAGCCAGGACACCTTACTTTGTTTCTGCTGTTATAATATTTTTTCTATATTTTATATATGTGTAATTTTTTTAATTGTAAAGGACAGATTGATGGATTTATTCAAGGGAGTATTAATCAGCAGTCACATTCATTGACCTTGTCTGTATATAAACGTAAAAGGAGACGTTTCAGATCAGAGTCATTTACAAGCAGAGGAAATAAGACAGACTGTATGTCAGTTATAAAGCCATTATACAAAATGTGCTGTATGGACACTGTACTGTGTCTGTTGGAGTTGGAGAGTACTGTTGTTTTTGTGGGAAGAAAACCTCATCATCCTTATGAGACATTTGATTGACATATTCCCTGATGACTGCATATTAGATAACAGACAATTTTTTTTAATCAGATGGAACGCCTCAGAGTTTAGGTAAAAGTTGTTTCCAGTTATAGAATTGAATTTTCAATATTGAATTATACTGAATATGGTGTAGCAATCTCTACACTGTGTGTGGAGGTGGAGGAGAGTGAACTGGTTACATCCCACTCTAGCTGTGATCATTTCTACTCAACTGAAGTATAGTAAAACTTAATTATTTATCATTTATTTACTTATTCATCAGACCCCAATAATTGCCTCCAGGGCCCCTGGAGGTCCTCTGAGGCCACTTCACATCTCAGTCACTCAGGCCTGTTTGTTTTTAGATCAGATAGATCATATTTTCATATTTTGTGCTGCAGATAATAATATTTGCATATTGATTTTAAGTCAGTTCAACAATCATGAAAAAATAAAACTGCTGAAAATCATACTGATGCTAACTCCTGATCGGCAAACCCATCCACTGGACCTGCAGGAGACAGTGGGAAGGAGGAGGGAGGGATGGGTGAATGGGTGATGTGTGTGTGTGTGTGGGGGGGGTGTCCCTCTCTGTGATATGAGCTAATGGCTCTCCGCTGGCATCTGGCCACTGTGTATACATGCGGCTCATTAAAGAGTCACTGTGTAACTCCCAAGAGAGAACCAGATAGGGGAGGGAGGGAGGGGTGTAATGGAGGGTGAGGCGTCACACCACGATGACAGCAGCATCAAATTAGCTCCATTTCCTTCTACAGTGAGACATTGTCTCACATTGATTTGTGTCACGCAGTGTTTTCACTGAATACTGCTCTTCCCGTGGTAATGATTCGGGCTGTTTGCCGTTCCTCATGTTGCTGTTGACTCACAGGGCCAGACAAGTGCAAGCTGCACTCTGCTGATGAAATTATTACAAGCTCCACCGGTGATTTATAATCAATTATCTGCAATTGATATTTGATGAGAGAGGCTCCTCTTACCTGAGCCAGATCATGAAGACAGAAGGAAACAGTTTAACTACAGTATCACAGTACTACTACACTACACAATGCACTCATGGTAGAAACACACAAACCAAGAAAGCAAGATAACAAAGTCTGGCAGACAAAACACTCTTTTGAAACACTCCTGCATGGTGGGACATGAAGCCGCATGGAGAACAGTCGCATGGCTGGTGCGTCATGAAATCATGCCCGGTGGATTTAGGGGTGTACATGAGGGGTTAGAGTCTAAACACCTTTTAATAAGACTTTCCTGCATTAGAATGTTGATAAAACCAAGACCTGCAGTATATTATATAGTTGTATTTCCATCATCTCAACAATGTTCAAACCCAGAGAAATCCATAGTTTTATTCTGGCAACAGTGATTTACATGGTGTGTGTCTTCACAGGTAAACACAGGATACATGGGATACATGAGAGAGTCAGTAAACACAACAAACATGAATTACATTAATTAATTACCAAGTCAAGCAACTTTGTTGTTTAACAATAAAGACAACAACTCCCATGATCCCTACATCATGATGTCATCCAACTGCATCTTTTGTTATTGTTCTGATGTGAGAGTCCCTCTAGCAGCAGATTAATACATGCTGCATGTATTAATTAAATAATGTAATAAATGACGACTCAACATTTCCGCAGTGATGAACTAACTCTTCATGAATATTATCCATTCAACTGTGTCTTCTGTCTGTCTGAGCACAGGGTATGCCACTGGGTCATACTTGTTTGTTAACTATATATAAAGGTCTGAGAGGTCTGGCAGTACATGTAATCCATATTGGATGCAGGGATCGTGGTCATAACTCAAGTTTAGTGAAGTATCCAATTGTTATGATGACAAAAGCCCAAATTTGCATATTAATGCATATAAGATACATCAACAGTGTGTGAATGATAGAAAATGTAAATGTGGAGAAGGCAGACAGAGGGAGGGGGGTCCATGCATGAAGAGCAGGAGAGGAAGAGAACAGATGGACAATGGACAGGACAACGCTGCCTTGCTGCTCCTGATTTTTTTCAACTTAAGGACAACATGATGAGAGACAAGATGCAAGCCAAAGCAATAGGGAGACAGTGACAGAGAGAGAGAGGCGTTGAGAGAGAGATGGATGAGAAGAGGATGAGTTGAAGATGATGGATGAGAGAGAGCTGGAACCTGCTGCCCAAAATACAGTGTTAAGATGGCCCATGATGCTTAGCGACTCACCCAAGGCTGAGATGAGTCGAGAGGTTAAGTGCAGGGTGCTGATGGAGCTACGCAGTGACAGAGAGATGAAGTGGTTTACACTTAACATTCAACACAAGTTTCTGAGGTAATTCACATTTCACCTCAACTACATCTTCATCAACATATACGTGCATATGTGTAGACCAGCATACCAACATATACACCAACTATATACACACAACTGTGGAGTGGAATGTAACAGTTGAATTGGTGCAGCTGTAGCAGGGGACTGAACAAATACCACATCTGCCCACAGAGTTCAAATCTAATGCGGAGGTGACATTCTTCCAACATAAAAGCATTATGCTGCTTCCTCTGGATACTTTCACAGCTTCTGAATAGAGAAAAGGAGAAACACAATAAACTCAAAATCCTAATTTCATTTTAATATGCAGATTTAATGCTCACTGGACAAAGGAAGTGGGTTTAAGTTCAAGGTTTACAACCACTAATAAACAATGACAAAAGACAGCAGAATTAAAGAAGTCCTCTCGTTGATGACAACCGTCTCTATAAATTCAAACAGCTTTGGTGAGAAAAGGCCTTGACATGTTCCATTCAAAAGGCCACCAGAAAAGATTTTACATGGGTCATTTAAGAAACCAATGAACAAACCAAAAATCAATCCTGCACTTTGAAAAGGGAATGATGATGAATGATTGACCTGTCGAAAACATGTTCTTCTAGAAGGCACAGGCTAGGAAACTATTTTGTTGTTTAATTTGAAGGACGGTCGCCTCCCAGCCCTCAGGAACCAAACTCCAGTATCCTTCAGTAACAGACTCAGTGGAATTGAGTGACTGGAATCATTGCTGTGTATATTTTTGTAAACATAGACTCTGAATTTGATGCATTCTGTTTTTATTTACATTTTACACAACTGAATTTTTTGCTTGTATATTGCATGAGTTTAAGTAAAAGGGCTGTCTGACAGTAAAATATTGTAAATATTGTAGTTATGAGCTGACTGATGTTTTCAATGGGCCTTTTTTTGTGGCTAAAATATGTTTTGCTATGCCAACCATAGTCTATTGCAGATAACACACTGACTTAAGTATCTCATACAACCTCACTTCAATAAATCCAAACTAACCCTCAAGTCTCCTGCATCAGTTCTGGCTCTTTAACTGTGTATGCCTGCAGAAATGTAACACCTTCATTACATTTCCCAAACATTGGGCTGCTGCTCTAAATAGCTCTAATGCTCTAAGTGTAGGCAATTAGCTCAAGACATTTGTTTTTTTTTTTTTGTTTTACTTTCCAGACCTGAAAGAACTCTGCAGACTAACTGGGGATCAAAATTATAGATGCTAATGAATGCTACAGACATTACAATCACAATTAGAGCAGCACCGCCAGTTAAACTGAGGCAGCCTGAACACAGCTGTAGTGCGGAGTGAAGCAGAATGTTAAGCAAGATAAACAGTATGACAATACATAAAGGATGTTCATCATCACCATGTCTGACTGATTCCACCGTCTTCTGTCTCATTTTGTCTTCTTTCTCATCCTTCCACCTCCGCCTGGTTCTGTCTTCTAATTTATACTTGGCACTTGGCTCGAGTCTGGAGGAAATTAAACTTTACAGCAAAGCAGTAAATACAACAGTGACTGGCATACAAATAAAGCTAAATGAACAGAATGTATAAAGACAAAGAGTGGCTGATAATTGAAACAAATGAACATAAAAATATGCAAAACAGACTATGAAAGTACTGTCTATGAATTAATACTAATATCAATATATGAACATCAGAAACAGCAGCCCAGTACAACACTGCAAACTACAACCTCAATAATAATAAAAAAAAAAAAACATTAAAAACGGACACCAGCTGTGTGTGATGGGCGACCTGTACAGAAAGTCGTGATGCATTATTGGTGACACAGTTCCAAACCCTGGTTAACATTACAATTTGAACTCAGCTACATTTCTTCATTTGAATGCAGAAAGTGTCATTTATGCAGATGACGGAGGGATGGGAGAGAGAGAGTCATACACAACAAGTTCATACTCTGACTGACACTTTTTCATTATTTAGCCAGGACCAATCAGTAAATCAAATGCTCCAGTTATTTAAATAACAAATAACACTGTACATATTTTTTAGAATAATCTTGTTATGGTCAATTTTATATTTATGCTTCGCCAGTACTTGCTTTTGTCGTTCTCCAGGACAAATTCTCTGTATCTGATAAACCTGATTCTGATAAGCACAGCTGTTAGAAGGTTAAAGGGATTCCACATGTTCTCACCACTCACGATGACTAATGTATTTAGTATTTTGTTAAGTTTTGAAACAGGATCAGCCACGTGTCATATAATCGCTACTATTGTATATAAATAAAGGAACAAGGAACTGCTCTGCGCTCTCTGCTCTCTGTGGCTTAGATGTTGCAGTAGCAGGGTGCCCTGTACAAAGTAAAGCTCTCGTGTCTGACTCTCATTTGTTCTGGTCTCTCACAGGTGTTGAGTAAGTTGGTAAACTCCTCACAACAGCCAATCATTTCCTTCATCTTTTAGTAGTTAGATACTTTTAAAATCTAGCTGTCTCTTGTTAGTTTCTCTTTAAAGGAATCGGTTGATATTTTGTGAAATATGCTGAGAATTAAAGAAGCTCCACGTCACTCTCATGTCTGATTGTAAGGTAAATATGAAGCTGACTGTCAGACTAGCTGTTCTTCCCTGTCTTTAAGCTAAACTAAGTTGCTGCTAGTGGACAGATATACCAGTGGTATACGAGAGAAACCTTTAACCAAGCCGTGAACATTGAATGGTTGTTTATATGTGGGTAAGCTCCAACCCTCCATTAGCCTGTGCAGGATCCATTGATGTTCGTTGATTCTCCATTGATTTCACACATCAAAGTCTGTTTACAGGTGTTGGAGATGTATATGGCTCCGCTGTGATCAAACTGATTGTGAGGACAAGTTTGAAAATGAAAATGATCTGGATTTGTGGAGTTTTCTCTCTTCATCTCTTGCTTAGGCTCAAGGCTACATTATCTACTAGCAAAACCCAGTTGAATCTCTCTGTCTGTGACTGACTTCAATTATAGGTACTGTAGGTGCTAGTTTTTGACAAAGAAGAAGAAAAAAACATGATATCTCTGGTTTTATTGCATGAATTGTCCGTCACCAGTTTGACGAGGTTAAAAGAGTGAAGTTGATTTTCTATCAGACAACAGAGGGATGGAAACGTTACAGGCAGTTTATTGGAAAGATTGTTGCCAACTGACTGACTGAAACCCTGGATGCCATGTTTGCTGTTCCATCCTATGAAAATATACTAAATGTCCAATAATTTGTACGTGGGTTTATAAACATTGCTCCAGAGTTCAGCCCGACACATCTCTACAATTTCAAATGAACTTCAGAGGATTAAGAATTTAACGTCAGCCGATACTTTGGATCTCAAATGACATTGACAGTCACATTGCTGTGGTTTTAAATTCTGAACTCACAAGCCTAACTTCCCCAAATGTAAATACAGTTGACATACAGTACAGTACGTCTCACCTCCCTCCTCCTGTCTGTGACCAGACGTCTTAAGCAACATGAATAATTTAGTCCTGACAGATTGAGCCTGTGGCGGCTTAGTGCCTTTTAAGCCCTGCTAGGGCTGCCACCACATCACCTTTAAATAGCTCCCCCCAATGACAAATGAACATTAATGGCATTACATGCTGTGCTGCAAGGCGTTTTATTATTCCGCCTGTGACTAATGAACAACACACGACAAATAACACAGATTGATGGTTAAAAGGTAGGCACATGCATTCATAACCAGGAAGGCGCTCGAGTCCTGCTAATCAGGTTTCCTAACACATAATAAAGTGTCTTATTGGACGAGCATGGACAGAGATGTAGTGGACTCCAAACAAATGCATGACACAATCCAGCTAATCGACTGATAGAGATGAAACACGAATAAATGATCTGCTGTGTGGACTGAGATTAATGGCAACATTCCACAGATTAAAAAAAATGTCAGACAGACAGGCAGGCAGACAGACAGCAGGAGTCTCTTTTTTAAAACCCAATTACCGTCTTAACAAACCTTACATACACACAGACAGTGCTGGTTTGTACAGAAAGTTTAATAAACCTGGTCTGGAGATGTAAACATGTATTATTTTGTCATCACACTTCTGGTTTTTGCAGCAGGGCATCCATTTTTTACAGACTCATGCATCAACATTGTGTGCTGGCACAGAGCTGCTCTGAGGACAGCAGAATAAGACTTATGTTGACATCAGGTAACAGATCCACTCTGTATGTGAATTTTGTGGAAGAACTTTCTGTGACATCCTTGAAGTCTACAATTCTGTGTTGGTCTGTGGGTCAGTTGATCAGAGATCTGATTTTACTCCTGGAATACCTGCGCTGGTCTGCATCACTGTCAGCTGAATTATGAACAATCTTGGCGCTGCACTAAACTGCATTTGGACTGACAGTACAACTGGTCTGCCTGCACATGGCTCAATGCATAAAGTGCCACTGCTTCTATACAGTTCAAGAATACCTTTGCATAAAATCTGTTTGTTTGAGTTTGTAAATGATGTGTACAATCACTTCATTACACTATCAAATGATCCTGGTCTCATTCCGTTCATCTCCAAGCGGCCCACCTCCATGGTTGTGAAATGAAGCCACTGTGGAGGTTAAATGGTAAACGGACTGTACTGCCTTTCTTCTGACCACTCAAGGCACTTTTACACTACACATCACATTCACCCATTCATACGCACATTCATACACTGAGAGCGGAGACTGCCATACAAGGTGCCAACTGCAACTAGCAATTGGCAATTATATTCAGACTTAGATCCAGATCTTTGTTCATCTCTTTCTTTTAGTTTTTCCTTTTGAAAATCCTGCAATTGTAGTAGCTGAATTTGATTTGAGTGACTACTGCAACGTGCTTTCTGTCACTTCCGGTTATCAGTGTTACCGCCACGGTGCTCTCTGCTCTGCTCACCTAAACAGATTTTCGTATACTTTTCACATCAGCGATTATCTACATATCTCTACACTATCCTTAGATTTGTTCTGTTTGTGCACGAACAGGTCTCTTAACTTTAGTGACCACAATCTGATAGTTTTACCAGTTTCTGTAAGTCACACTAATTAGCCTAGCTGTAGCAATGGCTTCTCTCTGCTCTCTCTTCTCCTCCTCTCTCCTCTCCTGCTCTCTCCTGCCCTGTGTGCCACATGTTTAGCTACTCCTCGTCCTCCTTTAGCGATAACAGTACTTGTAATAAATGTAGTTTATTTGTAGCTTTGGAGGCGAGGCTCAGTGATTTAGAGGCACGGTACCGCACCACCGAACAGTCAGTAACTGCTATAGTTAGCAAGTCTCCTGTAGCCGTGGTACCAAGGTAGCTTCAGCTAGCCGCCCCAGCAGTTCCCGAGCAGCGGGAGGCTGGGTGACTGTCTGAAAAGCATAGCCCCAAACTGAAGCCCACAGTACACCACCAACCGTTCCACGTTTCAAACAGATATTCCACACAGCGACACACCCGCTGAGAGGCCAACTGTGGTCACTGGCAGCTCCATTTTACGAAACGTGAAGTTAGCGACACGGGGCCATAGTTAAATGCATCCGGGGCCAGAGCGGGCGACATCGAGTCTAATTTAAAACTGCTGGCCGTAGATACAGTAAGATTGTTATTCACGTTGGCGTAATGACACCGGTTCACAATCGGAGGTCACTAAAATGAATGTTTCGTCGGTGTGTGCATACGCCAAAACGATGACTCCGTAGTTTTCTCTGGACCCCTGCCCAATGTGACCAGTGATGACATGTATAGCCGCATGTCGTCATTCCACCGCTGGCTGTCGAGGTGGTGTCCAGCAAACGATGTGGGCTTCATAGATAATTGGACACCTTTCTGGGAAAACCTGGTCTGATTAGGAGAGACGGCATCCATCCCACTTTAGATGGAGCAGCTCCATATCTAAAAACATGGCCAAGTGTATTAGTTGACCAAAACCGTGACAACCCAGAGTTGAGACCAGGAAGCAGAGCTGCAGTCTTACTCACTTCTCTGCGCTCCATCAGAGCAGCTTCCCAGTCCTTTAATATAGAGACTGTCTGTCCCCGTCCACCTACATTATTTAAAGATAAAACAAACAGAAGAGGAGTTCATCATAAAAACTTAATAAAAATTAAATCAACATCTCCAACAGTCCAAAATAAGAGAATTAAATGTGGACTCTTATCAGGAATATCAGGTCCTTGTCCTCTAAAGCTGTTTTAGTCAATGAATTAATATCTGATTATGATATTTATTTGTTTTGTCTTACTGAAACCTGGCTGCAGGAGGATGAATATGTTAACTTAAATGAATCCACTCCTCCCAGTCATTGTAATACTCATATTCCTCAGTACTGGTCGAGGTGGTGGAGTTGAAGCCATATTTGACTCAAGTCTATTAATAAATCCTAAACCTAAACTACAGTGGGTACGGAAAGTATTCAGACCAAAAGTTCATTTTATTTCTCATTAATGTACACTCAGCATCCCATCTTGACAGAAAAAAACAGAAATGTAGAAATTTTTGCAAATTTATTAAAAAGAAAACTGAAATATCACATGGTCATAAGTATTCAGACCCTTTGCTCAGTATTGAGTAGAAGCACCCTTGAGCTAGTACAGCCACGAGTCTTTTTGGGAATGATGCAACAAGTTTTTCACACCTGGATTTGGGGATCCTCTGCCATTCTTCCTTGCAGATCCTCTCCAGTTCCGTCAGGTTGGATGTTGAACGTTGGTGGACAGCCATTTTCAGGTCTCTCCAGAGATGCTCAATTGGGTTTAGGTCAGGGCTCTGGCTGGGCCAGTCAAGAATGCTCACAGAGTTGTTCTGAAGCCACTCCTTTGTTATTTTAGCTGTGTGCTTAGTGTCATTGTCTTATTGGAAGGTGAACCGTCGGCCCAGTCTGAGGTCCTGAGCACTCTGGAAGAGGTTTTCCAGGATATCTCTGTACTTGGCCGCATTCATCTTTCCTTCAATTGCAACCAGTCGTCCTGTCCCTGCAGCTGAAAAACATCCCCATAGCATGATGCTGCCACCACCATGTTTCACTGTTGGGATTGTATTGGGCAGGTGATGAGCAGTGCCTGGTTTCTCCACACATACCGCTTAGAATTAATGCCAAAAGTTCAATCTTCGTCTCATCAAACCAGAGAATCTTATTTCTCATAGTCTGGGAGTCCTTCATGTTTTTTGGCAAACTCTATGCAGGCTTTCATATGTCTTGCACTGAGGAGAGGCTTCCGTCGGGCCACTCTGCCATAAAGCCCCGACTGGTGAAGGGCTGCAGTGATAGTTGACTTTGTGGAACTTTGTCCCATCTCCCTACTGCATCTCTGGAGCTCAGCCACAGTGATCTTTGGGTTCTTCTTTACTCTCACCAAGGCTCTTCTCCCACGATTGCTCAGTTTGGCTGGACGGCCAGGTCTAGGAAGAGTTCTGGTTGTCCCAAACTTCTTCCATTTAAGGATTATAGAGGCCACTGTGCTCTTAGGAACCTTGAGTGCTGCAGAAATTCTTTTCTGAATAAGTCTGAATACCTATGACCATGTGATATTTCAGTTTTTCTTTTTAATAAATTTGCAAAAATTTCTACATTTCTGTTTTTTCTGTCAAGATGGGGTGCTGAGTGTACATTAATGAGAAATAAAATGAACTTTTTGATTTTAGCAAATGGCTGCAATGAAGCAAAGAGTGAAAAATTTAAAGGGGTCTGCACTGTAAATTAGCAGAGGACTTGTCTGCTTCCTTTAGGCCCTTATAAATAGATCATCTTGTTGATAGTACTACAGGCTCATTACGGACAACTCTCGACTCTATGCGTCTCTCAAAAGAAGATAATTAAACAAAGGAGGTTAGCACCATGGTATAGCCAGCAGACTCATAACTTAAAGCAAGAGGCACGTAAATCTGACGCAAATGGCGTGCCGCTAAACTGGAAGAATCTCTTTAGTCTGGCAAGATAATCTTAAAACATACAGGAAGGCTCTAATGCCAGAACAGCCTATTACCCTTCATTAACAGAGGAAAATAAGAACAACCCCAGGTTTCTCTTCAGCACTGTAGCCAGGCTAACAGAGAGCCACAGCTCTATTGAGCCATCTATTCCTTTAGGTCTAAGTAGTAATGACTTCATGAGCTTTTTAATGATAAAATTCTAACTATTAGAAACAAAATCCATCACCTCTTGCCCTCAACAAGCACTGATCTGCATTCTGATACAGCAAGTTTGGAAACAGCTGTAAAACCTGATATGTATTTAGACTCTTTTTCTCCCATCGACCTTCATCAAATAACTTTAATAATTTTTTCATCTAAGCCATCAACCTGTCTCTTAGACCCCATCCCAACCAGGGTGATCAAGGATGTTTTAGCTCTAGTTAGCCCTTCTTTATTGGATATGATTAATCCGTCTTTATTATCGGGATATGTACCACAGTCCTTTAAAGTAGCTGTAATTAAACCTCTTCTTAAAAAGCTCACTCTAGATCCAGAGGTTTTAGCCAATTACAGGCCGATATCAATACTTCCTTTCTCTCTAATATACTTGAGAAAGCTGCAGCTAATCAGCTGTGTGACTTTCTCCATAAGAACAGTTTATTTGAGGATTTTCAGTCAGGATTTAGAGTGCATCTCTCAACACAGAGACCGCATTAATCATAGTTACAAATGACCTCCTAATGGCATCAGACAAAGGACTCATCTCTGTACTTGTCCTGTTAGATCTTAGTGCCGCATTTGACACCATTGACCATCAAATTCTTTTGAGACTGGAACATCAAATTGGCATCAAAGGAACTGCCTAAGCTGGTTTAAGTCGTATTTCTTATATCGATCTCAGTTTGTTCACGTCAATAATGAATCCTCCATGCATACCAAAGTTTGTCACGGAGTCCCACAAGGTTCTGTACTAGGACCACTTCTATTCAGTTTATATATGCTTCCTCTAGGAACATTATTAGAATCACTCCATTAATTTTCATTGTTATGCTGACGACACCCAATTATATTTATTGATAAAGCCGATGAAACCAATCAGTTAACTAAACTCCAAGCATGCAAGTATATAAAAAGTTGGATGACCTACAATTTTCTGATGTTAAATTCAGACAAAACTGAAGTTCTTGTAATAGGACCCAAACACCTCAGAAACCCTCTTTCTAGAGACTTAGTTACTTTAGATGGGATCACCGGGATCAAGGTGGCCTCCAGCTCCACTGTAAAGAATCTTGGAAACAAATTTCGAGGACTGCATTCTTCCACTTACGTAACATCGCCAAAATCAGACGCATCTCTCAGCGGATGCAGAAAAACTAGTCCATGCATTTGTTACTTCTAGGCTGGACTATTGTAACTCTCTGTTATCAGGCTGCTCCAATAAGTTTCTTAGGACTTTGCAGCTAATTCAGAATGCTGCTGCTGTGTTCTGACAGGAACCAAGATCAGAGATCACATCTCTCCCATTTTGGCTTCCTTGCACTGGCTACCTGTTAAATCTAGAATAGAATTTAAAATTTTCTCCTTACATACAAAGCTCTTCATGGTCAGGCACCATCATATCTAAAAGAGCTCATAGTACCTTACTACCCCTCTAGAACACTGCGCTCTCAGAATGCTGGGTTCCTTGTGGTTCCTATAGTTTCCAAAGTAGATTGGGAGCCAGAGATTTCAACTATCAGGCTCCTCTTCTGTGGAACAAACTACCATTCTGGGTTCAGGAGGCAGACACGGTCAACACCTTTGTAGACTTAAGACTTTCCTTTTGATAGAGCTTATAGTTAGGGCTGGCTCAGGTCATCCCTTAGTTATGCTGCCAGAGGACTAGACTCCGGGACTAGGTAAACATACATGTCTCATTAATGCATGTTAATGCATGTTACTAACAACTTCCCGGAGTTTCTGTGCTCTCTCGTCCAGCAGGTTCTCATGGATCGTGGCTGCTGCTGTGGTCCTGCATGACGTCCACTACATATATTATTACTGTCATTATTGTTACCATATCTCCATTACAGTTTATAGTTAGTTAATGATTTGCTGCTGCTGTGCATCTGTATCTCTCTATCTCTATCACAGGTTCCACTGCTACTGTAATCATTTTATCATTCATTGTAATTCATTGTCATTTTATCATTCATTGTAATTGTATTACAAGGCACGGGACTCAACTGTAGGACTCGGGAGGCAGATACAGGAGGTAACCAGTCTTTAATCACAGGCAAAGGTTCAGTATACGGGAGTTCAGTCAGGTAAGGCAGGCAGACAATCCAAAGGGGTAAGGCAAAAGCAGGGTACAAAAACAGGCAAGGGTCAAAACCGAAAAGCACACTAGAGAAACGCTGGAAAGTAGGACACATGGTACACTAACAATCTGGCACTGAGGAAGGGGAAACAAAGGGTTTAAATGCACAGGTGATTAGGGGCGTGACAAACACAAGGTGGGAAACTGGGAGACTGGAGTAGGCGGAGCGGAGACTGACAAATTGTACAATATGTTTGTGTTGATTTGTTCTGTACACGACATCTATTGCACGTCTGTCCGTCCTGGGAGAGGGATCCCTCCTCTGTGGCTCTTCCTGAGGTTTCTTCCACCTTTTTTCCCTGTTAAAAGGGTTTTTTGTGGGCAAGTTTTTCCTCACTCGAACCGAGGGTCTAAGGACAGAGGGTGTCACTCCCTGTACAGATTGTAAAGCCCTCAGAGGCAAATGTACTTTGTGACTTTGGGCTATACAAATAAAATTTGAACCAATGACAGTATAAAGAATGGACAGAGCATGAGTGACATCACCCACAGGTTTCTGAAGCGCCACTTTGAAGCCAAAAATATGCAGTGCTGACCACCGCCATGTTGGCTGCACCGCTTCTTGGCCTCCAGGCTAATCTAAATATCAACAAAGATGTGGATCATTGGCAGATCTGAGGTGGGCTGAATGATGCCTGGGTGCTCTAATAATCAAAGTGGCCACTTAATTATGCGCAACTTTAAGCCTTAATATCATTTGAACAGGTGAGTTGTATAAAAATTCACCTCAGTAAAGTACAGAAATTAGCTGTAGAGACTAAAACAGTTTTTTGTACCAGGCTGTAAACATGTTTATTTCTGCTGTGAAGTTGGACATTTTAACATGGGGACTTATGGAGACTGACTCACTTCTGCAACCTGTCTCAGACATTTCCCAGCCACAGAGGTCGCCTCTTGGTTTGAATATTCCTTTAATTTGGGAAGAGAGTGCATTAAGGCTGAAATTTGCCAACATATTGCCATGTGTCATTGTCATGCCTCACTAAATAACATCATCACACAGTGACATGTTTGGTGCACCCTCATGCTGTTTCATCCGGCAGATCCACATATCCACATATATATCAGATCACAGACTCTACATTAGTTAAATCTACATTAGTTGGGCTCTCAGTCTGTGCTACCCACCTGTAAATCACTCATACAGACCCTACTGCAACACACACAAAGAACACACACATACTGATACACTTCATTATAGCTGATTCCAGGTCTGTCATCCCTCCATAACTGCAGAGACTGTGAGCTCTAATTCACAGTAAAAGCAGGCTGCTTCAACCTTCGTGCTGTTTTCAAAGTCATAAGCAGCTCCAGCTGGTGTGTGTCTCATGTAATACTTGCTTTTGCATGAGATGTACATGGTTGTACAGGTCGGTGAAAGAGGACTAAATATAAGAGAACTAATTAAACACAGGAGACAAAGAAAACAGGCTTGTGACACAAGACACCCGAGAACTTTCAACATTAAACAGAAAATGCTAAAACAGAAACCCCAAACCATGACACCATTCTTATTAAGAAAATGTCACCGTCAGACCTGTACTGTAGGTCACTGCGGCACATGCGCCTCTGGTCTACAGCTCTACACACTCATCCTTATCTTAGATTTCTATTGTCTTTGGTCAAACGTGTGTATAATAATTTTCCGCGTGGGCTTTCTTATCTCCAACTTCTGGCTCCCATGTAGGCTAATCATCCTCTTTTTCAGAAGTTTGCTCTGATAACTATATTTGAGTCGCAGGTATAGACCACTGTATCTTTTTTTTATCTTTTATTTATATAATTAAAGTTACTACTACTACTTTTAATCTTAAAGTCTCAAGGTGTGTTTCAATTCCTGGAAAACCTGCAGGCATTACTTCCTGCTGCTGTCTTTGCTTACATCAAAGAAGGGAGGCACTGCTCGAGAAAATGAAATTTAAAGTTTTTCTGCTGCTAAATTGCTGCATATAAATGTCACTGTCAAAATTGGATTAATGCCAAGCAGGATCTCCTGAAACTGCAGTTGCAAAAGCAGTGGATGTCATACAGACATTGATTTGCTCATACATATTCTGTATGTACACCATATATTCTATGCATTTCCTGGTAATCTCAGCCAGTGTCATTTGTCTTTCTAGAGATTGTCTGGCTGAGGTAAGTTGTGGGTTTCCAGACAATGGCCTCTGGAGAAAAAGCCTAAATGTGATTTTCATCTCCCCATGGAAAGTCCATTCAATCCAGTGACAATGGACGGTGTGAGCCCATTCATTCTCAGTATGGTCCTCAGTGTGGGATGCAAATGTTTGCAGGAGGGTGCATTACAAAATTAGCAGGTCATGGCATAAATAATACTTTCAGGACAGGGAGATGAAGCGTAGGAGAAGATTTTTGGCAATGACCTCACCCCCTAACCTGATGACTCAAATGAGATTCTGTCGTAAAGAGATTCATCTGGAAGGAAACTGGGGAGGCGACCTTAGCACTTCACCAGATTAAATCAGGGGTCCCACCAGTTGTGTGTGTATGTGTGTGAGTATGTGTGTGTTCCAGGACAGTTAGTTGATTTGATTGGGTAACTGGCACACAGCCCTGCGATGACTGCAGAGCATCTGTCAGTGTTTATGCTAACGTTTCCCGGTGGAGATGCCACTGCATCTGTGACCACAAGGAGAAAAGACAAATTGTTTGTCCAACACCTTGTTTCACATCAAACTCTGGGCTATATTACAGGACAGCAGACGTCCTTTAATTCTTCTGAGGGAAGAGATTTTTCTTGATTGGATTACTGTAAAGTATGAGAGAGAGACAAGAAGGATGCAGAGAGAGACAAAGGTCGTAGGACACTTTCATAGCTGGAAACACATTCAGAGATTAGGCTGATGAACAAATCACATGAAACAACCAAAGTCAACTATAAATCCTACTGACAGTACCGTGTGTGTATCCTCAGTGTCATATATCTTCTTCCTCTGTCTCTGAGTGTCCAGTGTCGTGTAAAACTATAAAATACATCAATAAACCACACTGTTGCTCTGGTGACATGTTCCTTCATTACCATGAACACACACGGTACTTTATTTGGACTCAATTACTCACACACCATCCTGCTGCCACAAATACTCACTAGAGCATCAAATGTGGATTAATGCACTGCTGAAAATAGTCTGTTTGAGTTGTGCTTGTTAAAACTACGGTTGTCAGGTGTTATGGCAATTTTCAAAAAAATAAAAGTATTTTTTGTGGGCTGTTTTAAAAGGACCGGTGTGATTATACACACATGAAAACATAGTTCTTCATTTCTGATATATTCTGTACATAGAGCCGTCTAAGTCTGACACACCGGACATTTAAAAATTTAAGTCCTCAACCAATGATGTTGGAGTTCATTGGATTTGTTGACGATAACAAAAGTGTACAGAATACCAGCAACCCCTAAGATGTGCCAAGACACCCAGCTATTCATTTTAATTTATTCGCTAGGATCGCCAATGAAACAGGAGGCTCTTTACCAGCCATTGGTTCCCAAACTTTTAAACCTCAGACATATTTTTTTATGTGATGAAATGTTATTAACAGTACAGTACAATAAAAATGGAAACGATGTGTACTTTGCAATGTAGACATTCCATTAGCAGCAATAAAATCTTCATCACCCTGGACTAGCCACTATGAATCTGTAATTTCTGAATCTCAGAATGTGTGATGATCTGGTGACAATGAGATTATTAATCAGGTGATTCCAGGCTTTTACTTTAGGTATCAAATTGCTCCCTGTAGATCCACAGAGTGACTCACTATACAATGAATTGGATTTCACACATTGATTAGGTTACTGAAAGAGTGAACACATGAGTCCATGACTTGAGACGTTATTACAATGCGTGTGTGGAGTTCATAATAAATGAGTCAATCCAGGTTGCAACATTTACATTTGAGAGGCTGTAACTGGGTAATTGGTTAATAAAACCAATGATGGATTGCATAAAAGTGCTTATTGACTAAGAAGCCATTAACTGACTAATCATTTAACCCATCGTGGAATCTTTCCATGCAGAAACTTTTAGATTTATTTGACCAGGTTTTGTCTACCTCATTGGCAAAAAAGTTATAGTTTACAGATTTTTTTTCTGAACCTTTTATTGTGTATAATTGAGAGAAACAAGGACATTATTTCTTGAAATTGAAGGTTTTTTTTATAGGAGGCGATCTCAGGTCCTGTCTGCAAAAATGGTGAGAAAGACATATGTCTGCTAGTCTCTTAAACAGATCTCTGCATATGAATGCAGATAAATTGAAAGAATGTCATAAAAAGCTAAATTGTCGTCAGGCGATGGTTCCGAGATTGCATTTTGACCAATGGGTTGCACCCAAGTGGCAACCGTGGCTGTGAAATAAAGCCAACACGTTCCAATAATTGCACTTCCTCAAAAGTCCACCTCAGGCTGGCTCCAGAAGTGAGTCAGTCTCCATAAGTCCCCATGTTAAAATGTCCAACTTCACAGCAGAAATAAACATGTTTACAGCCTGGTACAAAAACAGTTTTGGTCTCTATAGCTAATTTCCCGTTCATGACAACTGTACTGAGGGTGACTTTTATACAACCTGTTCAAATGATATTAAGGCTTTATTAACAGCATGACCGTTTTGATTGACAGTTGGGTGTGATCACAGGTGGCTAGTTTCACCAACCAGGCTTCATTCATCTCGTGTCAGCTCCACATCTTTGCAAATTTTGGATTAGCTGGGAGCGGCATAGGCAAGGAAAGATGTTGGGGAGCTATTTAGCCATTTGACATACACTTCTAAAAAGCCTGTGCAGAGGATGCAGAGGATGGAAATGCAAACACTGCCAGAGTCTGAGCCAAAGGCTGAATACTGTTCTGGCCATCGAGGATGATAACAAAATTCACATTTTAACTTTGACATTTGCTCTGAATTTCATTAAAAGAATGAAAATATGCCTTTTTAATACTAAACTTGGAAACCTGAAGCACACACACATGATATGTAGCAGCATAGACACCTCTGCTCTCCATTGTCAACTCAGATCACAGAGCAATCTAATGGCTTTTACCCACTGATGTACAAGATGGTGGGAACGGTTGTCCATGGATGGCTCAGACATTAATATTTACCAGCCTTGAGGGGGTCACGGCAGAATGGATCAGACCATCTTAAATAAAACATATCACCACCAAAGCAACCACTCCCTCGTGCTCTCTCTCCAGTTCTGTCATCCCCGCAACAAGATTTACTGTCAGAGTGTGTTTTATTAATCTTTGAGCTGGTTTTGTGCATGTCGTTTGTGTAAAATGAGCTTAATGATCATGGCAGTTTAATGGGAATGGGGTAATCCACTTTATCCCAGGGTATAGGGGATAAATCAATACACTATAAAGTTTTGGCCTGGCTACTTTGTGGACTGAAACATGACTGTAAAATATGATCAGTGCGATGTCTGGGTGTGTAAAAGCTTTTAGGCAGAATACTTGCGCAACATATCAAAGTTTTATAATGCAGGCTTTTAGACTTTACATGGAAGGGTTAAAGAGCAGTGGGCTCCTGGATTTGTAGATGTACTTGGCACCAGACAGATAAGAGCTCACCATTATCCAACTGTGATGCACAGGGACTTGTGGTAGAGCAGGTCATGGAGATACTATCATTGATTTCTACTGGAGAAGCTGTGGGCAGATCATTTATAATGTAACAGAAGAGAGAGGTTGACCCCCACAGAGCAGATAAAAGTGGATGTAATATCTGTGATGTCACCTGTACATTTTCGGAAGGGGTGTTCTGATCATCCTCATTCGCTGGAGGTCATGGATTTTAATTAAAGAGGACAGAGTCTGGGTCCAGCAATTAGCTGAGTTAGTTAAAGATATTATATATAATAATGATATTAAACATTTTGTAGTTTTAGAAGGAGGTTTGGTGTGGCATTAGAAAGAAATCTCTGTTTGAGGCTAGCGACTCAAGTGCATTAACCTCTAGTAGCATCCCAAATAGCATGGCAACATTGATTCAATGTTGAAATTCCATCAGAATCATTGTTTTTGTTGAGGTTGAATATTCAAAGCTAGATAACATTGAATCAATGTTGATTCAATGTTGGTCTGCTATCTGGGATACCACACCCAAATCTCCAATAAAACTTCAAGTTGCATTGTGAGTAATGTAGGCAGCAGGTTTTACAAGAAAGAAGAAAGATGAAATCACTGATTCTGCTGCACTGAGTCTGACATTGTTATTGTGCAATGCTAAAGCTTAAATACTCAGCTAAACATTAGGTGTGTTCCAACACCTGAAATGTACCGTTTGTGCCAGAGGGGTCTGTCAATATCAATAACACTATCAATAACACAGGAAACTACAGTTTTACTCTCTGTGCCAACACTTGCAAGCTGTCTACACATTAAACTAAAGTTAACTGATAGTTGCATATGATGTATACTGACAGCTGTTACTGATTTTTCTTGGTATTCAATACAGTTGGTGATATTTAAAAAAAAAAATGAATACTGCATCTTTTGACTACAACCCAGTTTCCAAAAAAAAGTTGGCACAAACAGAATGTGTAATCTTAAGAGTGGAATGTTTTCCCATTCTTGCTTCATGTAGGATTTCAGCTGTTCAACAGTTCAGGGTTTTCTTTGTCAGTGCAGCAGATATTTTCAATAGGTGACTGTCTGGTGACTATCTGGACAGCAGGCAGGCCAGTTTAGCACCCGGACCCTTTTTCTTCTGAGCCATGCTGTTGGAACTCATGCAGAATGTGATTTGACATTGTCTTGCTGACATAAGCAAGGCCGTCCCTGAAAAAGACGTTGTCTACTTAGCAGCATTTGTTGCCTGTATATGTCACTCAGCATTGGTGGTGCTTTCACAAACGTGCTGGCTACCCATCATACCATGTGCACTAATGCACATCCGTACCATCACGGATGCTGGCTTTTGAACTGTGCTCTGATAACATGCCAGGTGGTCCCTCTCCTCTCCCTGACGTCCATGATTTCCAAACATGTTGACTAATTGTGACTTTTCAGACCACAGGACAGTTTTCCACTTCACCTTCATCTTGAGCTCAGGCCCACAGAGGGCATTTTCAGCTGTCATTTGTGGATGCAGAGCTGAACTGTGTTTACAGACAATGGTTTTTTTGGGAACTGTTCCTCAGCCCATGCAGTGACGTCCATGACAGAATCATGTTTGGTTTTGATGCAGAGCTGTCTGAGGGCCTGGAGATAACAGCCATCCAATGCTGGTTTTTAGCCTTGTCCCTTTGGTACAGAGATTTCTTAGGGCATATCATTCTCCAATCACATTTCTCAGTTTCAACATTTGATAAGTTGTCTTTGGTGAAATATTCAGTGTTTTGCACATCATCACATTTTGTTTAAATGTTTGGGTATTTTGTTCATTGGTTGTAACCTGAATTCAAGCTGCTGTCCTCTGTAAAGCCAACCAACTTATTTACCGTCACCTGTCAAGTCCTATGAAGATGGGTATAATACAAAACTAAAAATACATTCTGAGTGCAACATTTCTTTATGGTAATGGAACGTTGGTGCAGCATGAAGGTTCACACCCCAGTTTTGTCTGGGTCCTCTCCGGAGCCTGTTTTCCCTGTATCTGTGTAGGTTATTTTGTGGTTCTATATACAGTAGGTTTCTCCCAAACACTGGAAAGTTTAAACAGCCCATAGGTTGAGCATGTTTGTGTCAGCCTTGAATAGATGTAATGGTGATGAACAGTTGTCAGCATAAATTTCATGTCTGAAAATGTCTCATTTTATATCTGTTTTGAAAACAGGACAAACGCTCAGAGATGAACAGAGACCAGCCATCAGGAGGTAGAGAAAGGAGATAGCTTTACTATAAAGAAGGCGTCGCTAGCAGAAGTTGCAACATCTCATCATACATACATGGTGAATATATTTATGCCATTTTCTGTTGAGTATGTACCTTACAAAAGCTGTTATTTTGCGTGTCGAAGCAAGACTTTGACGAGCTGCTCTGTTACACATGGTGAAAACAAGAAGATGCGAATATGAGAATTTATAAAAAAGAAAAAGCCAAACAGCATGTGATCAATCATTAAAAAGAAATCCTGTTGCAAATCGTGTATGTGCACCAGTAAAATCTAGACTTTGCAGCATTTTGAAATGAAGAAAACACAAAGCTGTCAAACTGCACATTGACATTTTCTTTTCCCCGTGAAAGGTGAGCTGAGCGATGCGGACAGTAAAAAGAGACGCTCCGCTCATGGTGCACAAACAAAGGGACAAGAAAAAAAAAGCACACTATCAGCAAATATGCATAATTCTCTTTTCTTCTTTTCTTTGTTTGTTAGGGGGAGGCATGTGGGAAGAGGAGGTGAGGATTCCAGGCAAGATCCTGAAGAAAACGTAACAACTAGTCGAGTGAGAAAGTTCAACCGTATGTTCCAAACCAATTTTGCGCTCTCTGTGCTTTTTCTTCCTGTTTTCTTCTTTTTCAGCACTGGGCTCCTGTTTCTTTCAACACGTCTGCGCTCGGTGCTCAAACTTACAACCGCCAGTCACACTAAAGTTAGTGTGAACAATACTGTAAAATAATGGCATCAAAAAAACCCAAACTGATTGAATCTCTCAGCATACAGCTTTGAGTTTCTGCAGAAAATTCAGTATTAATGTGAGTTTTGGAAGAGGGGATTAATGGCAGAGAGGTCGTGCTTTAGGAAAATCAGACACTCTTTGTTTTGAAGGGGTGAGAAATACCAGGCCAGAATTGTTTTCAAAATGGCCGCCTGTCACTGAGACATGTGCTGTGTTCCATTTTAGGGGTCTCCTTCTTCAAAGTCTGCAGATTGAGAATGTCATAATGGATCCAGAAGGTTAGTCCTAATTCAAAGGCTCCTCCCAAACTTGGCCAATGGATTGTGGGTCACATGTTTAATCCTTACAAGTCAGCTTGTAATATCATATCTAATATCAGATAAAGTTGATGTAAAGCCAATGCGGTGTACAGAATGACTGCTCCCTGTATCTGTGTGGGTTTCACATGGCATCACAGAGAAATGATGATAGATTTGTCTTTTATACTTTTCCCCCAACATCACATAATGTAACCAGTTAGGGTTCATGAAAACATTGTTGATTGTCCCATAACCAAAAACTGCACTCAGCTACCAAGAGTGTGAATGATCATAGTTGTCAGTGCAGTGAAAAGGCAGATAAGGTTCAGGTTACAGGAAGCCACGGAATATAAATTGTTGAGTTCCTCCAATGAAGAAGCTACAGTGTTTCTTTTGAGGGTAACTTCCTGGTGGAAATGTGGAATTTACAATTTGATGATGAGGGCCTGAATGCAGCATTCAGGGTCAAAATGGCCCATGATGGACATTATGGATGTGGGCAGCAGAAATGCACACAGCTGGGTAAACATGACACTGGGTGTCTGCAAGGCTGGACATAGGTATGGACGTAGGTGTGTATGGTCTGCATGCAGATGATTTAACTGACACCATGTAGACCCTCAGCAACACACAGACACAGATAGAATAATATGAACTTTAGTTTGTGTGAGGATCAGACTTTAAGGTGACCCCTGAAATGGGAGTAGCTATGCAACAATAGGCATGTTGGCTGAAAGGCATTATGGGAAGAAGAAGTATATGCAGATGACAAACAGTTTACAGGAGAGGAGTTTGTTCCAAAACCTCAGCAAATGCATGTTTTTTAGGCCTACTAGCAGCTTGTGTGCGACGATGCTACAAACGGTATATTGCAGGAGCACTTACATCTTATTTACATCATAAAGAATCTAACGTAATCCTCTTTCACAATATAGAATCCAAACCATCATCAAACAAGTGACTGATCAACTTGCCACAGTCAGTACCATATTTCACAATGTCAAAGCAAAGGGCAACACAGAGTGAGGGATGATTCTTGTTACTTTTTCTGAGTGCAAATGTTAGTCAAAGCTACATTACAAAGGTGCATGACAGACTAAAGATGCACCTGTTGCATTTGCTCGGTGGATACAGATTTGTGACTTTTTGTATCCTTCTTGGATAAAGCATTTTTTCTGGGGAAATCGACTTTTAAATATTTACAAAGATAAGAGATTTTTTTTTTCTGGATGTACATGTACAGAATATATGTCAAATAAATAATAAGCAACAATATTAATTTTCTGTGTGGTGGAAAAGTTATGTTACATAAATCTGAATAACAACACAGAGGAAGTAATACAACATGAGTACAAGAAGAGCAGCACAATGGACAGATAAACGTGACCCTTTTCATGTATGATGAATGTATGAAGTTTTTTTTTTTGTTTTGTTTGTACAACAGAAAAGACAGCTGTTATAAAAATATCTTGAACATACTGTTGTGTTAAATGCCTCTCATGGTGAACAATAACAGATTCTGGAGACATCTTTATTTTGGCTATATCTGGTGTGAAACAACAAAATATGTTGGTCAAAAATGTGTATTTAACAATTATTAAATCAATGTCTATTAATGAAATTAATGAATATATTAATACTATCCACATAAGGTAATAAATAGAAATATAAAATAAATATTTGAAATACAATGTTAAGTCCAGTCACTAACTGCAGTGAAGATCTATTTGATTTAGGGTTTAATAGTGCTGTCGAGTAGCAGGTAACTACAGTATGAGTGCCAAAGGGAGGTGGTGAAACCAGTGAGCACTCAGTGAACATTTAGTATAAAACAAGAAATCCAAATAAACTGTCAGTCCGTCCATCTGCTAACAGAATGACTACATGACAAATATGGTTACAGGAAGTAGTGAAGTGAAAATACTGAGTGTGTGTTCTTCTAAAAACTAGTCCTGTTACTCAGTTTTCTTTTTTCTTTCATCCTCTGCAAAAACTTAAAAGTAAGCCGACGCATTTCATCTCAAAGGTGACGTGGTGTGAATTAAATGTATATATTTTCATGCTGTAAATCGTGTCATTTAATTCAAGTATTCTACGCGGCCATAACACAGTCTTTTTTTTCATCAGTAATGATCAAGAAATTGATTGAGTTTATAAAAATTAGAGGGAAGGAAAGAGGTGTAGATCGCTCTGTCAAGGCGCGTTCAGACTAAACATGAAGTGTGATGCAAAAGAAGTCATCACAAAAACAAAACGGACTGAGCTAAGAAGTGTGTGAGTGAAAATCTTTCCACTTCAGCAATCAATGGCTGTTCTGAGGCTTTGTTTCTTTTATAAGGAACAAAATAGAGGCCTGGTGGACGGTGGCATCACAACACAAGGTTTATGCGTATGTTACTGGCTATATGTACATCTGCACGTTGGCTGTTTAAGGCGAATAAACACAAATTGCAAAATCAATCCAGTGGTGAAATTTGTGCGAACAACACAAGGCAAGAACATTTAGTCTGAACACACCTTAAGGATTCTAGCCTCTCATGCTGCATTCATGTCCCACAGGAGAGAACGTAGATGATAGCTCCCAACTTGAACAGCTCAGTTTACAGGAGCTAAAAAATAATTGGAAACTTCAAAATTCTGGTGTCACAACTGACAAAATATCCTGGAGGTCAGCTGTAGAGGAATATATATATATATATATATATATATATATGTATACAAAATCCTTTCCCTGTCATGATCATCATTATGTGGTCACTATGTTGGATTGACGTTGTAATGTTTGGTTTGGTATAAACGTCACTCACTTTTCATGTGGGAAGAAAAACAGAATCATGGTCGCTTTACAGCTCCAAAGTACAACAAAGCTGTTCCCATTTGACATGAATGCAGCATTAGCCTGCATGCTAACAAGGAATTCACCGGTCGTGAACTACTGGTGTTTCTCGAGCAAAACTAACTTTTCTCTCTGTTGCCTTCCCATTTCACTTGCACTAAGTTACTACCATGCTATGGTAAATAATATTTATCATCTTTTAAAAAATGAGATTCATTAACAACATACTGTAGCAGAGCTTACTGCTTGTGGCAGAAGTAGCTTTTCTTGTGCGGCCATTTTGAACATCTGCACTACAACATTGGATTAGAGGTTAGAAAAACATGTCTACCACATCATACAAGGCAGGTGAATAAAAGCATGTGATTTAGCCTGCAAGTGGTAAAAAAAAAACACAAAAAAAACCAAAATGTGTACTTTTACTAACCAGATTCAACCCAAAATGGTATGGAGGAGGTGATAGTGCATAGTTTTGCAGGGCACTAAAATGTGTGCCATGACTGTATACAGCACTCATTTAGATTCAATGACTCGTCTACCAGCTGTGGAAAAACTAAAATCTTTCATTGCGTAAATATCAATATGATAAACATATCTGCCGGCATCCTGTTGAGTTTTATGGTTAGAAGCTGATATGTTACAGGATGGGGCCAGTGTGTGTGTGTGTGTGTGTGTGTGTGGGTGTAGGGGACCTGCTGTGTGTACTGTATTGTGATGCTACACAGAGGTATGAGGGCGTATCAGGAAGGAGAGCACGGACACTGAAAATGTTCGGAGCCGAAACGAACCAAAGAAAAATCTCTAAAGAACGCTTGTTAATGCCTCCAAGTGCTGAAAGCTGCCCCGAAGGCACACTTCAAGTCTGTGTGGGTAAAGGGCAGGCAGAGCGCAGAGGAAAACGAGCACTGTCCACTTTGTCCAAACGTCACCTCCAAGGGGCCAATTTCTTAGAGCTGGAACATAAAATAAAGGCTTGTGGTTTAATTCCACTCCCATGTTCTCCTGTTACTTCATCTGTAGAGGAAAGCCTACACAGTCTCCAGATAGGCCCTGCTGCGTTTGTTCTGTTTTTAACATGTTTCATATATTCATATATTAATATATTGTGTGTGTGTGTGTGTGTGTGTGTGTGTGTGTGTGTGTGTTTGTGTCTGGTGTTGTGTTTGTTATAACACCCTCGAATCAGAAGGTGCCACTGAGTCCCCCGTGTAATACAACGCCGCTACGCCAGTGAGTAGATGGCATTGACGGGCGAGGTGGCCTCAGAGCTCTCGTTTCCCTCCGTCTCGTCCTTGTCCTTCTTTACTGTGTACTGTCCGATGAAAGAGCCGTCCTCGTTGAACTGGCCGTCGCCGCCTTCGCCATAGTCCACCAGACTGTCGTCACTTTCCTTCACGTTGCCGTCCAGCGAGGTCTGGCTGCCCTGCAGAGGCTTGTTGTCCTCGTCGCTGCTATCAAAGGTAAATGACAGGAAGTGTTAGCGGTTCAAATGGGAGCAGGATGTTGTTACATAGTGACAGCGGGAGTTTGGGACCTGGTCGTCCACATCGGCACAGGTTAAAAAGGGAAAGTGAAGGTTATGGGTATTGCAGGTAAAGAAATGATGGAAATTCCTTATTTTCAGCTTTTCCATTGACAACTCTTGGTGAGGTGACACTCACTCAGGCCTCATCAGACTAGAAGTTTTACTTTTACGATTCATTTCTTTTCCATGTTTTCCTTAAAGGATAGGTTTGAATATTTTCTGTTCTATATTAATACCGTACTCACATGTCATTCGGGAGAGTTTAGATCACTGTATTCATTCCTCCTGACACTGGACTTCGTAGAGTGACTATAATGTAAGTGATAAGGGTGGGTTGTGATAACTTGGGGTACATTTGGTTTCCACAAATGAAAAGTTAAAAAATATTCCAATAAATGGCCTCCTTCTCTCATCTTAGTAGTATGACTGACAATGGCTGATACCTGAGGATAACTAAATGTCATTTCAGGTTATTACAACTAGAGAGAAACGTCTTCCTATCCTAATTATCATATCTGTCATAGCTTTGTGATAAAACTTTGACTTCTGTTTATATGAGTGAAATCGTTAACATTTGATGCCTAACATTATCTAAAAGATTTTTCTGATGATTAGGCACTGATGCAGACACCTTTAGGAAAGTATCTGGTGAGAAACATATTCATATTAGCTTCAGCTGAACTTCAGGATAAAGAAGGGATTTTTTCCCACATCAAGCTTAAATGGAATGACATTATGACCAGTACAGACAGAGGACACATGGCATGCGAGTATTGTATGAAATGGACTTGAGAAATTCCAAATCTATCCTTTAAAAACTAGCTGCATATGTATTTTATACCAGAGATGCTTGCTGTTTACAGTTGAAAGTTAATTCTGCAGAACACTACACAGTATTCGCCTCTGTGTTTTAAAAGCAACCCCGTCTCCTGAAAAAGACGATGACTGATTTGCACTGATGTGTTTTGTAGGAAATGTAATTCTGCCTGGAGAATGTTCTAGATCAGCATAACATAGAAAACTGTTCACTGCCAATACAACACGTTTATACTGAATGAATCTGCAAACTGATCATAGTCCTGCACTCTACAGAATTATCTGTGACCATCTCATCCCTCACATCTGTTCACTGTCATACTGAAAAATACTGCCAATGAAAATATAATAGGCAGCAATTACATTTCCTCCAAAACATACAGTATTAGCAAATAAGTATAGATACAATATTTTGTAGCAGATGGGTGATTCAAAAAAGATAAATACTGTCCTCAAAATTTCAAATAAGACACTGGCATACACATGCTAAATGGTGACCATATTCTGACATGAGATCATTTGTGGAGCTGTGCTTGATCTCATTTCAGAGCATGGCTGCATGTCTCCTAACTCTGACTTTAAAGGGGAAGAGAACTTCATGCACAGGGAGAAAGAGCTACAGGCTAGCATTAGCTTTCTTGTCTCAGATCAAGCCAGTAGCATAACAGCAAGAAATGCATTTGAAGGATGCAAAAGTTGTAATTGTAATTTTTCTTCTCTGCTCATGTCTGTGCATTGCATTTCAATAAACATCATGTATTGAGATTCTCCGAAGAGAGGACAGAATCTACACCGTAGCTTCTCTGAGTTATCATGCTACATGCTGAAACACTTTGAGAACCACACATCATGTGATACATTTTAGAAACCATACAACCGAGAGCACAAATGGACCCGGGGCAGACGCAGCACAATAAAAGTCTGACACGATTCAAATCCAGCAAACTCCAAACCAAAATCCAGAATTTAACCAATCCACAAAAAACCTGTAGTATACACCAGAGTATAGAGACAGTGAGAAAAGCAGAGACAGTGAAACAATGGCTAACATGTAACAAGGTAAAGAGATGAAAATATGATACAATGAAGAGATGAACATATACGAGGGTTGTGGTGGATAAATGTAATATTTTTGTAATTCATAATATCGGAGAGAGAATCATCAGAGACGTCTAAGGCCACAGAGTGCAGTGTGGAAGTGTGAGGACAGTGACACTTTTTCTGTTGTGTTGGCTCCAGCACACTGGGTTTGAAATGAAACCATGACCATGAGGTTTAGAAAATGACTCACTTATTATATAACTTTTAATGCACAGCCCCCCATTTTAGGGGGCAGAAGGTAATTGGACAACTAATGTCTTCCCCACTGATGCTCTGCAAGCCTGTTCCTGTCAGGTCTTCAGTTTAACTGAGGTCTTAGTTTTTTAGCCTTTGTTGGTTTTGTGATATTCATCTCTGACATTATTTCCCTGATCCCCAAATCAATGGAGGTGAATGTCAATTAGTTTGTGGTGCACATGAAAGCTTTCATGGTGTGAAAATGTGTTTTTCATTGTTATGGTTTGGATGAAGCATCATCCTCTTTTAACCATGGCTATCATCTTTTCAATGGCTTTAACAAAGTAGATCTTGTTGTGTAATTCCGTAAATGCTCTTGTTAGGGTTCCAAATATTTTTGTAACCCTGACAAACAATGCTGTCCTTCTGACAGGTTTACAAAATCATAAAATGTTTATGTGGATCAGAGGTATAAAAACAATAAAACAAACAAATTAAAGCTCATAAAGTTCAAAGTCAGCACGTCAGAGTTATTGTTTCATTTCAAATTTAATATGCTGCTGTCCAGAGCCCCACAGCAAGAATGTGTCACTGACCAAATGCTTAATAGACTCCAGTGTGTATGTAGTTGTAAAGTGTTGTTATCAAACGTGCCCAGAAGGCCTGTAAACTGTCGATTCAGGCGCGGACGTCCTCAATAACTTATCAATACATCATGCAGTGTGCAGTAAGGTGAGCACTCCAGCAGCTGGAAGATAGCAGTGGCTTGATGTCCTTTGAGTATGCCAGGAGTAAATCAGAAGGACATTTCTCGATGCACCAGTGCCACTGAAACGTTTTAAGATAACATCTCTAACAGCTAATTAAATAAATCTGGCCAAGAGGCACAGCTTCTTTCAATCCACCTGCACCGTTCGCAGTCGCCAAGCTTGCTTTCTTTTGTTGACCGTACTGCACCGACTTCAGTGAGCCGGGGGCTTTGAGAGAGCCTTTTATTTCAGTGACTTCAAACTGTCTTTAGAATGAAAGAGGGCAGAGTCTGGAATGATTCAATTATCTGATTAGGTGATTTTTTAAGTAGAAGAGCAAAGGTGGGTGAAGTAAGTACAAAATGGGAGTGAATTTCAGATAACCTTCCTTGCATAACAAAATGTAAATTCGCCCATCCATAACATTCACAACATCTCATGAAAAAGACAGATTTTAATGTGACTATAGAGTCAGGAAGTCAACTTCAGCTTAACGTGAGAGATTCCTATTGGGGACTTTGTTTCTACGATTCTAAATGCTTTAATTTGATGGATAAAATGTATTAGGATTCAAATAAATCAGAATGGCTCTAATGAACATTAATTGATTAAAATGCACTGCAAATGAGCAATAAAAGGATGAGATTTTCTTAGAGCAGGATTAAGAGGACTCAGGTGGTGATGCAGGAGACTCTTCTTCTTTCATACCTTTGAAGAGATCTTTGGACCAATGAGGAAAATAAATGCCCAGAAGAGACAAAAGACAAACATAAAGTGGGGTGGGTAGAACAGAAAGACAGTGATGAGACAGAAAGATAACCACACATGCTATAAACAGAGACTAAGAAAGGAAGTCTAACATTGTATGTGTAGGTAAATACATTTAAATCATCATAATCCTAATGACATGAAACAAAGTAGAGGTTTTAGCTTTGAATTAAGTAAATGATAATTTTGTTATTGTCCATATGCGAAAGGGCAGCATAGCACATGTTGGAGCCATCTAATACCAGCTTCTTACCACTTGGGTCTTGTTTTGTAGTTTTGCCATCATTTCTTTTAGTTATAAAAACACAGAACTGACCAATTGCTGCTATACTGGAGCCTGGGGACTTCATGTTTGACAGGGTAAAAAACACAGACAAGAAACACGAGCAGTCTGATGGCCACGCACTGGATGATTCAATACCTCACACTTTATATCGTCCAATATCAGCAGTCTTGTCTGGCAACAAGGTTGGGTTGTGAACAAGCCAGCAGTGTATCCAGGTGATCTAAACCACTAGGGTAAAGTAGGGTAATTGTACCGTTCCCTTTGTTGCCTGTGTTTCTTTCCCTCTGATATATTTTCAGCTGCTGCATCCCAGATCTGAGCAATTCATTAGTTTTTTTACAGTACTGATGGGCAACTACAAAAATAAAGATCCAGGTTGTAATAAATTGGATTTATGTTTTTAACATCTAATAATATAAAATCGCATGTGTCTTTCATGCGGGATGGCAAAACCTGTTTTTCTAAGAGCTGATGTTAAGTTCTTGTCCTGCGCGCTACGACTGAAGATCCTCTGACAGAGGACAGAATTTAAAACAAGGTGGAGAAAACAGGAGATGGAAAGTATTTTGTTCTTTTTAAGGTTCAAGGCCATAACTTTTTGTGTTTCTATCTTAGTGTTTATTCAGTCTTTTGTCCTCCAAATCTTCTCCAGTTGTTTGTTGCCTAAATCAGTTCCTTAAGGGTGTCAAATTGTGCCAAACATAGATCGCCCTGTCCCTCCTGCCCTCACTACGACCCAAATTGATTTCCCTCGCCATCCCTCGCCCCATGCACCTGGTGGCGGATGCTTTTTAAATGTCAGCCAGTGGAGGAAAAACAATGCAATTAACCTCTAGAAGGGTGAAAAACATGTTGGTGCCTTAGCTGGAAGAAAAAAAGGTGCAAGACCTCCATACTGTTCACTCTGGCTGTTTTTTGGGATCACTACATCTCCTTGTACTGTTGGAACAGCTGATCCGTGAACAGCCTGATGGGGTTATAGGGACGAATGCTTCTTTGTTCTTTTATTTACAGGGTGAATTTTGAGACAAGGTCTCTGGTAGGCATCTGACACAATATTACATTATGACTGCTAATGTTCTCTTTCCATGCAGCTCTATAAGAGCCTGGGTCTGAGCCGAGGCTGTGATTAACCACACGCATTTTATATTTAGGTCTGAGCCTGAACACAGCCCTGAACAGTGTTGTTCTGCTGTGTTGTGGGAGATAAAGCATCTTATCTAAGAATATAATTTCTTCACTCCTTGACCTCCTGTGAATTACCGTGTAATTATGTTATTTTCTTTGTTGTGAATATGAAATTTAAAAATAGGACATTTATTACCATTAAGATGGAGGACTCATCTGTTACTACAGCATATTTAAATTGCTCAAAGCCTTTTGAAGGTTTTCATATTTCATTAGGCTTTATATTGTTATATTCTATATCATTTATATATATATATATATATATATATATACATATATATACATATATATATGAGTGTACCTGTATCTTGATTGTTTAGACTGTACAGAAACAGAAACGTCAAATCAAAACTATATAGATTATAAAACATGACATCAAAACTTGTTAGTTTCTGGAAACTCACACACACACAGAAGTATTGACAGATGGATACACTGTTGATTACACAGATGACATCAGCAACCAGTGTGCTTTAGAGGTGTTGCTAAGTGTACATATACTGTGTGTTTTTGTACTAGCTCCAGTCTTTATGCTAAGCCAGGCTAAATTATGGATCCAGAATGCTCTGGAGCCAGGCAGCCCTGGCCTTGTTTTCAAATTAAGAGATTAGTTTGATGAAATAGTTTCATGTTGAATTTGACACCCCTGAAGGAACCATAGCCATCCTGTAAATCTCTCTGCTAATCATATTTGTTCACTATGATGTCTCCTCTGTCTATCGCTTTGTTTAAATGCAGCTTTAAAAAGTAATGCAGGCCAGCTGGGCTGTTAATGCTGATATCATGAATGAAAACTATGCACTCTTTGCAGACTGACCAAAGAGCCAGCAATGCATTAATCAGCACTGTCCTGTTTGGCCTCCCAAATAAGCTACACCATAACCCCCCCATTCTCCCCGGCTCAGGGGAAACATCTGCTCCCCCCGACATGCACAGGCCAAGAGAGATGCCGTGCCGAATCCAAAGTACCTGTTCTCGTTTCGTTCCTGTCAGGGACAGATGACCCATTTCAGCATGGGGAAAGAGAGTGGCAAGATGTGAGGAAACAGGGAGACAGCAAGAGAGAGGAAGTGTAGAGAAAGGAAGAGGAAGGAAGGAGGACAAACTTGCATGCACACAAACACAAACACAACACACACACACACACAGAGCTGAGTGGACTTGAGGTTTAGCACCAGGGATGGAATCTGGGTGAGAATCAGAGTAAAGCAATGATCTTGACTGTGAAGGAGGTTTGGTATTGATGTTAGACTGATTAAAAACAAAACAGGATCTCACACACTGGATGGATTATTCACACAGTATTAAGCACGACAGCACACAGGTGCTAATAAATGCTAATCACACCTGTAGAGCCATCTTGTGAATTGAAATGCTACCAGATGCACTGCTGTGTCAGTCAAACTGTCATTTCACATTTTAACCAAAGCTACATCATAAGATACAGTATGTATGTACATTCCTTGTGCTGTATGTGAATATATATGTATACATGCATAGATAGTCTGAATACTACAGTATAAAAGACAGGACCCTTCCTGTATTGATGTTTGAATGTTATATTCCCATTCTAGAGCACAGTCTACGGTTACAAGTTAAAGTTTTAGTGCCACTCTCACGCAGCTGAGTTAGAATGTGTGCTTAGATATAAAGCTGATTAAATCCAACATGTTTTTAGTCAGAGTGGACAGAAAATGACAGACTCATTCTTCATTAAGAAGAATGAAGCCACAGAGATCAGTGGGACCTGAAAGGAGCAAAGAACACATCACTTACCAACACATACTACACAGACACATTCTACAGTGTATACAGTACATCCTCACATAGCCTACTCTGCATGCTGTAAATGTTATTCTTAGTTGACTGCACTGCCTATACTTCACATGAGGTGAGGTTTAAGAAGTGGTGTCCAGATTTAGAAAAATGCTGTTGGAATGGCAGTTTGAACATTGGACAGCAGGGTGGCATTGTGCCTCAGCTGCTTGAGCTAGAAAACTGTCATCAGTGTCCACACTAACACAGACACATATGAAACACAGTCTGCACCTCCGTTTTCACATAAATTGTTCTTTCTTCTTTCTTCAGATGTTGCATAAGGTTCACTTGACTATTTTGGCAGACAGGACTGGTTACTATATCTTTCTCTTTTCACTGAATCTTTGTTAAATGTCCACACAGAAAGCAAAAAAAAAAAAAATTGCACGATGAGATTACATAAAAAGTCGATCAAATAGTCAAAAAGTCAAATAGACATATCAATTTTTGTTGTTCATGTCTACCAGACAATATATTTTCTGCGAGTATTAAACTTTGAGTGAAGAATTTGCATGTATCCCGGGGCCTTGTGTTTTGTGGAGAGGACCGGGAAGAATCTGCTGCTGCTCGCTGACAGACAGAGTGACGGGGAGCTTCTGTAGGAGAGAGACCACGTCCAGCAATAAACACCAGAGACTCTACACTGATCCACAGCTGATTACAGGCAGGAGACTGGCTCAATTTATTTTTATTAACTTTTAAAAGTGGATTTAATCTCACTCTTGCTTCTCAAGCTGTCTGCAGCAGTAAGCCATATGCACTTGTGCTGTCTGTAGGTGCCCAGAGCCATGTCATACTACTTCATATTTATACTGCTGAAGAAAAATAAGCGAACTGTTTGGCTCCTGATAAGTGCTGTAAATATTTGTCTTGATGAACCAAGTTAGCATTTAAACGATTCAAACCCCATTCAGAAAAGCAATATTTTACAAGTATTTCAAACAGCATGAATTCAGACTTTTACAAATCAGTATTATGATGTAAGTATTTGAGCATTCTTTTGATCCGTCAAATCACAGAAAAATGTGTTTGTTCTGGGCTGATAACACTGGAGTAAGACAGATTAAGGGCCAATATTAGTTCAAATACAAATGATCTCACTACTAAACTCAGTGAGTAATGCGGGGTGAAAATTGGCTTTGCTTTCTGTGAGAACGCCAAGAGACTGAACAGAAATTCCTGGGCAGCCACATTAAGACCTTTATGTTTAGTCATCATTTAGCATTAACTGAATGATGTGCTATTTGGTTGGTTGAGTCTGCTTGGAGAGAAACAGATGTGTTTCCAAATGTAACTGTGTTACCACCATGACTCATTACCAATTGTAAGCACACCTGTAGGGCTAATCGATCAAGGCTGGCACCTCTGCACCTAAATCTCCTGCATAATTGAAGAGTTGTCTCATCTGATCTGAATTTCAAGGATGAAAACGTTCCTCAGCCTCGCATGACTTGCTGGTGACAATGCTACATCTGGCACCAATAACAGAGGATTTCTAAAGAGACAAGTCTGTGCACAATGACACTGCCACAGTTCAAAAGGTCTTATATATGTTACAACATCTAGAGGGAGCTGGAAATAATCTGATCTTTCCTGTAGTGTAACAAAAATATTAGGTTGTTGTTGAATATGCTGTCTTAAAGTTTTTCGTGTTTAGTATGAGTCAATTTTTGCTTGAATGTTAAAGGTAAGCCACCTATGTCTGCTTTAATATATTAAACCACATACACTCAAATCGTGTGAACTGACTAAAACATATTTGTTTTTACTTTTTAAAATCTGGCAAAAACTTTCACCAGCTTAATATGTCCTGTACTACAGTACCCAAAACTTAAGTCCTCATACTACTAGTGGTGTAAGGTGGTGTAGATATAAATCAGACATGTCCACTCTAACGCAGGTCTGTTATATATACTTACTGGTAATCAAAGGATCCGTCCTGGTCTTTCTGATCTACTGGGTCCAAGGGAAGATCTTTTTTGTCACGGACTGAGGAGACAATAGAAAACGTAATTATTTCAGAATTTTGCTGAGAGCTCTATGTCATGGACAGACCTGATACACAAAACCATCCACATGGTGAGGGATTCCTGGAGTTAGCTTTCACATAAAACCTGTCAGTCCTCATCTGGTACTTTAGGGTCTTATGTTTGTCTTCAGTCGTCACTTATTAAACTTTTAACTTACACTGTGTCCCAATTCCATACTTATCTACTAACCATATATATATATATATATATATATATATATATATATATATATATATATATATATATATATATATATATATATATATATATATATATATAAATGCAAAATGATTGCAGAATGGAAAACTTTCTAAATGTGCTTCTATTCATTTAATATATGTATTCATTAGTAGTACTTACTGTATGCATTTGGAACACAGTGCACTTTTTAAGACAAACTGTTTTAGTAGCAGTTCTATAACACTGGGTTGGGTTTGTAAGATGTGTCAGGGAACTCCTCTCATTAAGCCTTCTTTGACTTACTTCATCAGCGGCTGTTAGTTCTTAAATTTCACAGCTTCACACTTGAGCACCCACCTAGATATTTTCGAAACCAGTCACGCAACCACCACCTAGACATTATAGAAACTGCAAAACATTAACACCACTCAATTTCAAACTACAGTATTGAATGATCTCATACTGAAGCTTCACTGTTACACAAAGACTGTTTTCATTTTTGTCAGAACAAGAAAAATACAACATTTTGAAGCTGTCTATTTTTTGTTTGTTTTTTTGTTTTTTATACTGATTGTTTGAGTAATAAATAGACTGTGCTATTAGATCAAATGTTAAATAAAATCCACAAATCATACTCTGGAATAGTAAACAGCAGCCAGTTACTGTTTCTCTTCAGTGCTGTGATGACCTGTACTTTTTATTTTCTTGTTTTCAGCTGAA
Organism: Miichthys miiuy; assembly: GCA_036365135.1. NCBI lineage: Eukaryota > Metazoa > Chordata > Actinopteri > Sciaenidae > Miichthys > Miichthys miiuy. The sequence goes on along the minus strand of CM071604.1, from coordinate 3,961,336 downwards.
ACAGACTCTGACATTTTTAATATTGGTTTTCCTTCTGAGCAGCCATGCAGGTTTCTGCACTTCCACAGTTAAAAAAAAACATGTACTGACATTTAAATACAGATGCACATTATGCACATGATGCACATAAACATGAATTTTAACAGCTGCTGTCAGTAACCCAGAACAGCTTTTAGCACAGCTTACATATTGAAACATATATTTACACACACAATGAATAACTAAAACCTAGATATCAAAGCAAATATAACAGGTCATATTTACCATGAACAACATCTAAACATCTGGACCTCAATTTAGTACAAACAGAATCAAACTATTGAGTTTGGTAAGAAACATACAATCAGAAAACTTCAAATTATGTTGCTGTGTTAACTTTGGGATTGTGCATGTTTTTGTCACTTCAGTGAATCTGACTATGCTAGAACTGCTCCTCTAATGGGTATCAAAGCCTTAGGCCTTACCTGGGTATTTGCCCCGACTCCTCTTGATGAAGCAGGCGATAAGGAGGATCAGTATGATGAGGCGATGGCACACATCAAGCCAATGAACCAGCCTTGAGTGGCTATGTCTACTTCGTCTATGTAGGCTGCAGACACAGAGCACACACACACAGGGTGGGGCAGGAAAAATGAGAGAAGAGTGGAAACACAGTGAGTGTATTTATGAACCACGGTGAGTCGCAGCTATCTGTTGTCATCTCAGAACGCTGAGCAGAAGTCAACAACTCAGAACCAACATCTCATTATTTTGCCCCAAGTTCATATCCAGGGCGATGTTGTACAAAAGTTCTCATCCGTTACAATAAGGTGTTTTATCTTCTTTTCCATTACACAGTGTGTGAATTTGAAAGTGAAAGTGTGGAGACGAAGGTTTGTGGTGTGAAAAATCACACCTGGGCATGATTTCAGTACACCGTGAAAGAATGCAAATTCTTTGACAGATGCAAGACATTCCAACTCTGAAATGTGAATAAATATTAGCACTGAATCTAATATTGAGATGCTAATCAAAACTGAAGGTGTCATTTTAAGATATGAGGCAGAAAAGTCATGTTACTGCGTGATAGAAATAGATAGTAAACCTCCCTTGTCCTAACAGCTATTAACAGCCATTTTGGGCGCTAGCTACTGGACAATAATAATACTCATAAAACATACATGTATTTTCACCAACCTGCCTGTGAAAAAAAGTTGCATTTAGGACATTCTTTGTGCAGATGCTAATACATCCAATTGATTTTGTTGTTTGTTAGTTTATTATTTAAAAGTAAACTATTGAGCATGTGCACAGAGCTAAATGACTTCATCTTAAAGGTTTTATCAGTATTAGAATTCTGGAGACTATAACAGAGATCTTGCTGCTGTCTTAAATCATTAGGCTAATTGAGCTCACTCAGTTACTTAGAAGTTACAGGCCAAATCCAGTAATGCTACTGCTTCAAATAATGTCCTCAGTCACTGTCTACACTTGTTCTGTATGTTCATATGCGTCACTGCGCTGTATCGCTCCAGAAATACGCCAGCTAAAGTAGCCACACCTGCTCAGATCATTAGCAGCATTTGTTGTTGTTAGCACAGCTAACAGTAGGAGGTGGGCTGTAGCAGCCAGTGTTTGCTTGTTAACATTGGAGGATTTAATGCACTGAATAGCTAAAGAAAAACGTAAAAGTTCATTGAGTACTGTAAACTTTGCTTTGGTCTAATGTGACAGCTGCCTGACCCTGCAGAATGAGAAGAAGTTATTCTGGAAGCTTTTCCTTGCCACTGTGGCCAAGTGCTTGCTCATGGTGGAAATTGTTGGGTGTCTGTAAACAGTATTATAAAGAGTGCAGTCTATACCTGCTGTGTCGTTAGATAACTTCTGTTAGAATTTGGTTCTAAATGAATAAAAGTGAAATGAATTGTCCACCATAATCACCAGATTATATGTCTCAAGGTCATAAAGATCTTAAGTGGCACTACAGTATTTGTAACTTATATATAACATACTTACAGTTATACTTGTGTCTGTGCAAAGAAGTACCTAGATGTACATTGTCTTGTCCTGAGAATTTGCTTGTCAGATCATGTGAAGAGAACATGTGAGTTGTGTAGAGTCGCAAGAAGTCTGAAGAGTCATAAAGACAACCAAGTGTGATATCAACTGAATATAGACAAACCATCATAACTCACCCAGCCTTGACTGAGTTACTGTAGATACTACTACTGACAGACTTGCACCCGGAGTATCCCACCTGGCTGGAACCCCAGTTCTACCTGGCCAGGTGGGGTCTCACCTGCTTTGGTCTTAAAGGTGACAGATTTGCTGCTGACGCTGTTGAGCTCATGGGAGTAAACCCTCAGATGGTACTTGGTGCCTGGGATCAGATCGGCCACTGTAATGGGGGGCTGTTGTTTCACTGGTACAACTTTCACCGTCTTGTCGCCTTGGAGACACAAGAAAGGGGCCAATCACACTCCAGGGGGTGTGGCCTTTATTCCACAGTATAACGGCTGTGCTTACTAGCAAAGGGCATCACAATGCTTTGCAGAGACTGTTTTTCTCTGAGTGAGAGCAGGGTCACTGAAGTGAATTGAGACTGATAACAATGCAGTGCCCACCACCATCATAAAGATTAATTCACCTATTTACATTATAGAAGCAGGCACATGGTGTAGTTTAAAACTTATACTAGACATTATATCTATCGTGTGAGATGCAACTCACTTCAGCTGACACATTCTGGCTCATTTTCCTCTTTATGGCTTGGACACCACATTTTGTCTCAAGGGCATAATTGTCCAAAGACAACTGAACTATGAATAGAGAATGAAGGAGTAGAGGGGCACAAGGAACAGGAGTTCCCTCAGGCAAAACCACTGTGGACATCAAAGTCTCACCCAACTAAACTGATCCATGAATTGGTTGCACTTTTGCAAAATGTTTCAATCAGATAGAATTAGACCACTACAGAGCTGCCTCTGTTCTTGGGTTACATCAGGGTCTGAGGTAGCAAAGCATTGTTTGTCTCAATTATTTACAGGCCCGCACTTATCTCCATGAGGTCAAAACAAAAAGACAGCGACAACAGCCTGCATCTTTCTGGTGGAAAGACGTGTCGGTCATGACGCAGCCGACCTGTGAGCATGAATGGAAAGGGCAGCACAACTTGGTGACATCATGCACCATGCTATCAACCATTTCACAAGGTTGATGTCATCCAACAGAACTCATTCCGAAGCCACGGTATTAATACCAGTCCTTAAATAGGACAAACAAAACATCTACTGCACACACAAGAGAAGACATGCCAGTCCTTTTTATACACAGTGAAGTACTTTGATAGAGGCCAAGGTCAATGTTTAGTGTTACAACTATGGTGATCTTTATGTTTTCAGGTTAATGTAAATAAAGATTCGCTATCTTTTAAACCTTACTGACCTCCTTGTCTTGTCACTTGTCTTTGCAGTGACCATTTTTACAACATTGTGTGAAAAGAGCAGAAATGAAATTGGCATAAATTATCAGCATGGTTTCATTCTTCTGTATGTGGATCAAATTTTAAATTCTATCTCAACAGTTAACAGTTCGTTCAACTGAAGAAAAACATTTAGATACAAATTTTGATATAAGCTTTTTAATTAAATAATTCATTTGACACTCCACCTTAAGTCCACTTCACCATTTACTGGTGAGCAAATGGACTTCTTCTTAATGTGTGAACAAGGAGACAAGGCCATGTAAAAACACTGAGAAGGGGTGGAATTACCTATACTCTAATAGTCACAGGATAAATTCAGCATAATGTACATTTCCATCAGTATATGTCCAGAATAATGATATACTCATCACTCTGCTGCTCTCAGTTTCTCTATTAAAGGACAAATACTATTTTCATTCACTAATTAAGTCCACTCACCTCTACTCTTTTGATTGACTGTTAAAAATTATTTCTGCGAAATTCTGCATTGTGAGCACAAATATATGAAGGTTATGTTCCATTATTAATGGATGAATACGACAGCACTACATAGTGTTCTTGTGCATTCCTCATGTGAGAAGACTAATGGTACAACTTTGGTTACACTTGGCAGCTAACTCTTTTACTGCATAAAGCACGTTATTTGATGACATGAACTCATTACATAAGAATTGTGTGATAAGTGGAAGTTATGTAGCAGCATTTACATATACATATTATAGCACTTATGCTTTTGCAAGGTTTCCAATTTACTTTTCAATGTCAAGTATTCCAAAGTTTCTTCTCTTATGGCAGCAAAGCATCATCTTTCACATAAAGTGACTCCTGAGTCACAGTCAGGAAGACAGGGGGAGGATGAAGGGGTGATTATGGGAGATGGGGGAGTGTCTGGGGCTCTCCTTTGAGTCAAAGCTTTCAGATTTGACCTTGGAGAACAGGGACTGGGTGGGAGGGGTAGAGACCATTAGATCAGTCTCATCATCCCCCTCCCCTCCCTCCTTCTCTTTCTATTCACATTCAGGCATCATTAAGAATTAAAGCCACTGCGCAAGTACATGAAAAATACATCCTCCCTTCTTTCCATCCTTGGTCAAAGATCACACACTGTTGAATTGGTAGAAAGCAATAAGAGTGCTTATAAGCACCAGACTATCCAATCTCAACCAGCACTGGACTCCAGAAAAGGAGGGATGATGTGTTTTATAAAAAGCAGGCTTCGAGAGTGCTAAACGACCAGTCAAAAGCAAAAGCAAATGATTATGGAAGCATGGATGGCCAAAAAAGTGACATTCAAACAGCAATGCAAAGAGAGCAAGCCAAACGGCCGTTTCACAGCGCTGGTCCACCAAGAGCCATTCAAAGCCAGGCAGCATGTTGAAAAGAAACCATCGTGATGGTGCACTGCACAGGAAGTTAGTGACATGATGATGATCAACATTTTCCAACATATAAAGAGAGATAGAAGAGTGCAAGAGACAGACAGACAGACAGACAGACAGACAGACAGACAGACAGACAGACAGACTGTAGTATGTTGCATCTTCTGCTTTTTTAACAAAGTTCAAATTGAGATGTCAGCTGTTAGGTCCAAATATCACATTCTTAAAAAAGAAAAAGAAAAAGCTGCTGCTGCAGTTGAAAGTTATCTCTGCTGAGAGATATTTTTATGTTTTATTTAAAAACTTCAAAAAGATCTTTTTTTCTTTACTCGTGTCCTTGTGTTTCCTTTCCCTTCCTTCATGTCGTTTCCCTTTCATACCATGGTCTCACTTTTTTTCAAACAGATTCTTTTTTTCATTACTTGCTTGTCTTGTCAGCAAATGGGTTGAAAAAACAAGGACACATTTCAGCAAAACCCTTGAGCAAGGAATTTTGGGGAACAAAAACCTGCCATTGAAGTGTAATTGAAGTCTGTATGAAGAAATAAAACAATAATTATTTAATGAGAAGGCCACTGACTTTTTCTAACCATTAGTATTTCCATTATCGGGAAGGAGCTGTAATTGTAATTAAAATTCAGCTGCTAACAGGACTGAACTTCATTCAGAGATGCAAGAAAACAAAAGACTGATTAGATTAGATTTCTGTTTAAAGAAAATTAACAGTACTCACATAACATTTTAAATATAGAGTGCTGTTACAGATCAAGGTGTCTTACATTAAGTTCTTTCTCTAATGGCCAGCAAGTTTTTGTGTCTTTGTAAAAAAAAATTAAATTAGCTAAATGTATGATTTTACATTAATCAGACTGTTTTTTAACATAATATTTGGCAAATTATGGCCTCATAAAGTTGATATGACTAACATGTAGTAAATAATTGCCTATTTACACTGAACATAGCACTGATAAAGCTGGGAGACTGAAGCACACAGTTAATATGAGGGCCTGAATGTCAAAAGAGTGAGTGAGTTAAAGATGCTAAAAGGCTCCATGGATGATGGGAACTCTGTGGGTTCATCGCTACAACTAAAAAGCTACATTAGCCATTGTCATTCCAGCCATTGTTCAAATAAAAATACTGATAGTGTAGCTTTAAAATGAGAGCTCGTCAAGTCCTAAACTTTAGAGGTCAAGCCAAAATTGGAGAGTCAATTGGATTCTGATATAATCTCAATATTTCGATACATCTGTTTTGCCCGCTCTAAAATAACGCTCTCTGTCTGATCCTATTCTTTGTACTTAGTATCATCATTGTAATGCCATTAATACATCACCACTCTAATTAAGTTCAGATCTTGCTATAGCTCAAGCTGGGCTTGGTCTGGTTTCTTACTGTCCAGTGTGAACTCTGCACAAACTCGCTGCTGCCGGCCGGAAGTTGTGTCTCCAGCTGACGTTAGCGTAGTTACTGTTAGGCTCCACCGTCAGATTCCAGATCTCCCGCCCAGGGGCCACTACACAAGGGGGGGTCAGGGGGTAAAGGGTTAAAGGTCAGGGTCAAGGGGCAGAGAGGGCACAGTTACAACAACCACACACAGGGCTTCAATTAGACCTATGCATGGTGCTAGCACTAAAGGAGATGTCCTACAAAAATGATCAGGGTCCGCTCAAAACCAGAAGTAAATTTAATATGTTCATGGACAGAAAATTCACCCACAAAAAAATATCCAGAGGATTTTTCAGTTCATGGAACACTTAGTAGCAATTCTTACTTCAGGTTCAGAGTGGACTCCAATGCTAATTGGACCTAAAAAAATGAAGAAAATGATGAACTCTGCCAATATTACAATCCTCATCACTTGACATAGGTGACCCTCATCACTCTAAAGTGTTGAAGGGTACTACTTTTACAGTTATAAAAACCATTTAATAAAAAAAAAACTTTGGATTCTCACTTCCTGACCAGGAGGATAGTTGCTGGCTACATCCCAATATTCTGAAGTAATTCCCCACTTTTTGTACAGCAGGTACAGCACAGCTTATCGGAATGCAGCCTTGATGTTGTTTCCCGTTTTGTCAGGTGGGAGAAGGCAATCGTCTTTTGATATCCATGAAGTGCCATTCATGGTCAACTTAAACACTACAAAGATAGTTAAAACCACAATGGGACAATGGCATGTACCCAACACGTTCTTATCAATACGTTTGGTGGTGATGAGCACTGGAGGTGTGGTGGTAGTAGTCGCCTCAGTTGTAGTTGTGGTGGTAGTAGTAGTAGTAGTGGTAGTAGTAGAAGTCGTAGTTGTTGGAGTGGTAGAAGTTGTACTAATGGTTGTAGGAGCGATGGTGGTAGGAGGAAGAGGAGCGAGGGAGGAGGAGTAGGACTGAAAGCTGAAGCCAGGAGGCGTCGGTAAGCTCAACTACAAGGGAGGAGGTGGGAGAGAGCAAAGAGTTAACAACAAGGCAGCAGGAACATCAAACAGGTAGACTCTGGCGCACACAGCAGAAAGTCAATGAAGCTCTGAGCTGAAATACAATGAATTCAACCACAGGCAGCACTAAGTCACCGTGCACATCACTTGCCTCACTAAGTCAACACCAGTCAAGAAATTATCATACTGTTCAATGGCGCGTTTCCTACTTCATCTCTGTTGAGATCCACACATGCTTCATCATCGTCCTGCAGAGACTTAGATGCCACTGCCACCAAGAGGACAGATGTGGATATTGCAGCATGACTGTCACACATGACTGAAGAAGATGCAAATGAGTGGATACTGTATTTCGTAAGAGCTAGGTCTGTAAACTAGTAACCTTATGTTGCATTCCTGTTGCCTCATTCATTCTGAGATGTTCCACCAGCTGTTTTCTTGTAGCATTTTCCACTGTCAAACCTTTTTGAAATGTGTTGCTGCTATTGAATTCAAATGTCCATATCATTTTCCAAAAACAATTACATTACATCAGCACATTTTGTTTCTATTTACATTTTACATTTAACTTTTTTGGATCTGGGCTGTACTACTCAGCCTGTGAAAATAGTTAGAATATATGTATGAATAACATATATAACATATAATAATATATGAATAACTTTTTGAGATAATAACCTCTGATGATGATGATGTCAGCCTGTGTTACAAACTAGGGCCATCAGGTTTTAAACACATGGGTCAAAGACACTGTTGGTTTCATTATGGGAAATGGAGGATCCAGCATTCTTCTCATGATGGAACTGTCTATCACGAGTCCCCCAAACTTTATGGAAGTGCAGTAAGTGCCTCATGTAATACACGTAACATCACATTTCATCCAGAGGCTGTCACTTACAGAAACTGCAACATCGGTCCTTGTAACTTTCTGTTAATCATTTTCTTTTTAATAAATACGGTTTTCTCTTTTTCTGATCCTTAGTCAGCACTTGTGAGCTAAAAGCTGACATTAAATTCTTTTTAAATTATTGTTTGATTAGATAGTACCTGATTTAACTTTTAAAATTTTAGAGAGTTTCAGACAAGAAGTCTCAAGTCATTTCAATTCTAAAATGGGTTGCTTTTGTTTAGATGAAAGCAAACACAAAGTTTTGCTTTTTTTGTCCCAGTCTTATATACAGTATACTTTTCTCACACTGTGTTGCCACCTTGTGGGGATCAGGTTGGGAACCAGCACATCCTTTCCCTCTGATTTCCACTTGAAATGTTGTTCACGCACTGTACCTTGAAGCTGAGGTCATCTCCAGCCAGTAAAGGGTCGCACTACTGATGCCCCCACCCCACATTTCCATCAACCCCAAACCCCAGCCAGCATGCTTGTATTGCCCTGAAACCACTGTGCGAGGAAAAGAAAGTGGGACGAGATAATGGAAACAACAGCATGTTCAGGAGCCATCACAGCCCAGTGGTGGTAAGCCAGTTTAGCCCAAAGCTACAAGCCAGCTTACCTGTAATCCCCAGCACTGTATGTACAACTGACCAGGTGAACAGATGCAATGTATAAAGATGGCAGAGTGGCATGACTTTTGAAAAAGCTTAGAAGCAGACAATCAAGCCGGTGAGTAAGAGTGCAAGCGAACTGCCGATCTGTCATCCCCAGCACACTCATCAAGTCACATCATTCATCAAAATGTTTTCTCTGTTTTGACATTCAGATGCAAGGTGTGCATCTCCTCCCATCACACACACACACACACACACACACACACACACTCCCGGTAGCAGCGTCATCATGACATTGTATTCAGTGACAAAACTTTAGAAACACATAAGTTGCAACACAAGGCTAACTTGTCTCTTGTGGTAGTCAGTGATTGCATCATACTGGAGCACCATCAAGGATTGGTTCAGAAATCTGAGGTTAAAGATCTACTTGAATACAAACAGCTTAGGGAGGATTGTTGGAGTGCTGATCATGAAGTCTATCTAGTAGGATATGACACTAAAGATTTAGCATGTGTCAAATATGTGATGCGAAGTTACATTTTCATATAACTGGGCTGGATATTCCATTCAAGTGTGTGAATTATAGATGCAACTTCTGTATTCAAAGCCAATGATGACCTGAGCATGTTGAGTGGGCTTCTTCAATCCCAGACAGCACATAGCAGCAGACAACAAGCATCAGCTTCACACAGAGGAGAGATGGAGGAACAAGGAGAGGCAGACGGGCAGATGGACAGGATGAGAAAAGAAAAAAACAGTGTATACAGCAGTTCAGTCCACTGAGAAAAACACAGGATGGTCTGTTTTTCTCTTTCACGTCATTCTAACTGTAATGACAGACAGCGTAAATAAACTTCTAAATGGAAGAAAATCCATTAATCAATCACAAAAATCAGTCTTATGTGATTGATCCTCTGTTTGCAACATTACTGATGTAAATAAATCATTTAAGCAGAAACGTTCATTCTTGACTTGGACATAGTTTGGTAAATAAACTGAAAAAGACTTCAGCAGCAGATGGAGTCTGTCTGCTCTGTAACTACTGAGCTTTGCAGGTAAACAGATCCATCTCCATAGCAGCTAATAAAGGTCATTTGATTTGGTTGAAAGTGCCAGATAAAGCTAGCCATGGACCTTAGGTTAGGATCACTTTTACAGTTTTAGAAATCATTCATAGTTTTGTCTTGGTTGCTGTGGCATTAAGCTTTGTTTGAAAAGATCTGCCACTCAGTAAGCAGCACCTGCTTAAGCATGCTGAATATCCAGTCATGGAAGAGCTTCCTGCTGTCTTATTCCACTCCACAAAGATGGGCAAATATTGGAACCAAAATTCATTTAGAAACCTATGTGTGCTGTCATGGATACTTACTGCAGTCTTTATAAAATGTGTGTTTGTCAGAATCCCATATGATGAGTATGCTACCTTTGGCTCAGTACACTTTTGTGAAACTACATGAGATGTTCTCCCTGTTGTTGTTGTCAGGCTGTATCCTCACCTCCCTCCTTTGTGGTGAACTCCACTGTGTTGCTGGGTGGACTCTCAAAGCGATTGTTGGCCACAACCATGAATATCTTGTATTTAGAGTAGGGCACCAGGTCGCTGAGGATGGCAGATGGCTCATCCACAGTGCTGTAGAAACCTTTAGTCTTCTTCTCCTTACTAACCGCCAGACCAGGAACCAGACTAGATTCACGCCAGTAGTACAGCTGGAAGATAGAAGGGAAAGGTTAATGGGTAAGATGTGTAGAGGAGGGTGTGGAGGAGATTAAACAAAATAAATTGTTGGAAACTATCCTCAAACCAACTTTGCAGTTGGTTCTCTTAACAAAAATACAGCCACTCACTCTGTACTCCTTGAACTCTCCATGGACAGAGTTCAGGTCAACAGGTTTCCAGTGTATGTTCGCCTTGGTGCTGTCAACCTTTGACACTCTGAGGTCAGTGGGAGAATCGGTGGCTCTGAACACATGAAAAAGAACAGTTGGAAAGGTCCTGTTCTGTTTGCAGCAGAATAATACAATTCTTAAAGTTAATGTCTTAAAGTGGGACAAAGTGAAATAACACTGTGAGGTCTGAGTTTTCATCATTAAAAAAGCATCAAACATATCATTTATTTTGATGATATATTCAGCCATAGTCCAAAAGTTAATATAAGTATTGGCTTTCACAAACTGATATCCTGTGTATCTACTTACTGTCCTCTCCAGAGTATCCAGTGACCACATTGGACTCCGGTCTGGTCCAAACTCATTCCTGGCCCGGATTTTGATCTCATAAGGCACATAGGTTTCTGTGTTGTGGACAACATGTTTGGACCCCACGATGGTCACATTATTCCACCTCCAAATCCTTCCTTCGCCACCACACATTGTAGTGCAAGTTTGGGCCATTTTCTCTCCAGATCAAGCAGAGGCTGGAAAACAGACACACGCATTTGGTTCATTCATTTGAATGTCTTACATGTCAGAAATCTTTTAAAGGTTTTTTTTGCCCAGCTGTATAATTTCTGTCAGTGCTATTGAATCATTTATTCCTGCAATTCACATTGCAGTTAGTAGAATGTACTTGTGCTAATAAAAGTATTGGGCCCTTCCAATCAGTAAAGATAAATACGTTTTTGGGTTTGTTTGGACTGGTTTTAATCTCCTATTGTGTCCATTTATTGTCTTCCAATACTCATTCCCTCAGGATTCATGGGACGGAAGCCACAGAACACATGTACATGCTCAAACTCCTACAACCCACTCTGCACCCGCTCTGCAAAGGTAAAGAGCCAAGCCCTGCTTTCCGTTGAGGTAGAGCGGGTCATCCACTAATCAGATGATTGGTGGTTCGATCCTGCTCCTCCAGTCTGCATGTCAAAGTGTCCTTGGGCAAGATATTAAACAGTTTCCCAGAATTTCCTTGAGGCCACCTGAAATTCCTTCACAATGGCCTCCCTGAATTCCTCCCACACCTGGGTTTTTGCTCTGGCAACTGCTGAAGAAGCTACAACCTGGTTTGTACAAATCTGGTTTACCATGCTGCTGCTTCAAGAATCCCTGGGCCAACCAAGCCCAAAGGCCTACTTTTTCAGTTTGATGAGTTCTTAGATTGCCCCATGACAGACCCCAATGACATTCTGACCACAGCTCCTAGCAGCCGCCTCTACAATGGAAGCTTTGAACATGACTTCAAACATGGGATGCACGAAAGGTGGAAGTTCCTCACAGACAGGGGTCTCTACCAGATGTTCCCAGTTCACCCTCACATATATTTGGATTTACCAGGTCCTACTATTTGTATTGACACTCTCCTCTCTTCACCACAAACATACTGGCACAGATTTGATGTTATGACGATCATTGCTCTGTGGCCTAGGGTGTCCTGGTACCATATATACTTATGAACAATGTTATGCTTAAACATGGTGTTCATTATGCCAATCCATAACTAGCACAGAAGTACAATAACAAAACACTGCTCTGGTCTAGATCAGGCAGGCTATGTCTCACAATCACCGTCCTCTAGATATCTTTATTGTCGCCCATGTGAGTGTTTAAGTCTCCTAGTAAAACTAGACCCTAGGTCCTAGATGGAATCTTTTACATCACCCAGAGAGTCCAAGAAGGTCAGATACTCTGAACTGCTGTTTGGTGCTTAAGCTTACTTACAGTCACAGTGGGGAGACCCTCACATTCCCCGGGGAGAACACTGCTCAGCCATGGGCTTGTGAGTATCCCCATAACTGTGAGGCACTATATATATTCTATTTTACTGCATGCATTTTTTTAGTTGAGGTCATAACTGTGAATAACATGAATGTGTGACTCTTTATTATGTCAAATTAATGGAATTTTCAAATGTTTTCTCATGCTCACTCCTACTATTTTCAGATTATTTTATTTTATTTTCACTTTTTTACTGTTTACAGTTTATAAGGTGTACATTTTACTTTATAAGGTGTAATGTGTTGCCTTGTACATGTCTTACCTCCCAAGTAATCTCCATATTGTCCTTCTTAGACCCCCATCCTCGAAGACCTTTGGGAATGGCATCTGGGGCTTGTTTTAACAGAAAAAAGGCACTTATATTAAACAACATGACGCTCCATGTCCAGAAATACAGATTTATGACGTGAGGCTTATTGGCTTGGAGCTTCTAGAATACCGTATGTTCTCCTCCTTATTCTGAAAGACCGCACAGTTTTATTCCAAAATTAAACAGCCACAGATCAGATATATTCATACAAACTGTTTAACAACATATCGTTTTTAAGTCTTTGTTAAGGTAGTTTGGAGCTTGATGAGCAAACTTGATGAACAAAATTAGATTTTTCATGATAAGTAGGTTGAAGATAAATAACAGAAAAGAAGATGGAAAAATATTAGCTTCAATCCAAACACATTAGTATGTGTTTGAACACACGAATGATTTCAGTTGAGTGTGTATGGAGCTCCTCACCAGCTCCGCTGGTCTTGTATCGCAGTGAGGGGAGGCTGGGCTGACTCTGCCCCACTGAGTTGATGGCAATAACCCTGAACTGGTAGTTGACAAAGGCAAGCTGCAGGACAACTGAGTTAAGGTCTCCAGGGTAAGTGGACAGGTCCTGCCACCTGCCCGGCTCATAGCGGTTCTCCTCAAACTGGACCAGGAACTCTGCAAAGACACACAGCTGGGTTGAGAACAGGTGGACCACTTTTTGTTGAAGCTGTGGAAATGTGTGAGGGGTTCAAACCTGCAGTTGTGTTTTCATGTATTCTGGTATGATGTCATTTCATCCCCTCATCTCCTCTTAACTTTGTTTAATGACCCTAACGCATGAATTTTACAAACCTTCCTCTAAATACAGATTCTAATAATCATTTTATGAGGAATAGGCCCCCAAATTACATTTCTCTGACAGACTAGAATTGTGCCCTTATTACTGAAGAAATGAGGTATGTTTTAATGAGTATTTCTATTTCAATATCCCTACATTATCATTTCTTTCCTGAGCTTGGTGACCTGAGACAAACTCACAATCCCTTCAGGATACACTCAACTGCTATGTTAGGAGACTAAGAGATGAATGAAAGCTGAACCTGTTCCACACAAATATAGCTCAAAGTATTCCTGTAACACAAGACGCATTTTTGAGAAATGCGACAAAAGAATGCAATTTAATCCTTCCAAGATGTTCAGGAAAGGTGAGAGAGGATATACTGACGTGTGATCGGGCTTCTATGGTCATTTCCTGGGATCCAGGTGAGGCGAATACTGCGGGCAGCTGGATCAGAGAGATCCAGGTCTATGGGAGGGTCTGGACGGTCTGCAGAGAAACAGGACATAATCTTATCTGAGACATGGAAGACTCATAATGTACTCTACAAGCAGACAAATACAAGAATAGGCATGCTGTGAAACACATCACTCATACTGTACAATGCCATTTATTCTCATAAGCAGACCCTCCAGCTTATATATTTATCAATCTTATACTCTCCTCCCAAGCCACTGTTGATGTTTTGAAACACAGTTTGAGTTACAAATCAAGTTTGACTTGGAAAATAATTGGTAAATATATCAACAAGGAGAAAATGAAGAGAAATGAAAATATAAATAGAATATTTTTCTATCATCAAACAACGTGGAATTTTATTCTAACAAACTGAGACAAATTTTCAGACTTAATATGAGAATAAATGACTGGACAGGATGGACTGTGGTGCATGCATATAAAAATCCATTCTGTAATAAAAAAAAAGTATCTCCTCTCAAACAGACACTGAGGACATGTGGTAGATTATAAATCATAACAATATAAATTATAAGTGTGTTTTAATAATGATATATCAGAGGGACAGAGAACAAAAATAAAAACAATAAGAAGAAAAAATCAACATGAAAGAAAACCAGGTCAGGAAGGAAAAGAAAAAGAAAGATTTCCATCCGAGCCGTGTGTTACCTGGAGGCAAGGCACTAGAGACTGAGGGGTTGAGGAGGCTTCCTCTGTGGGACGGGTCAAGGACCAGGAAGTGGGTATAAAGGTTAGAGTTTGCAGGTTAGTCTACCAGCCAATCAACAGCGAGGGAGCACAATGTTTAACATGTCATTTAGTACACATTGTATTAATGTAAGTCAGCTTCACTAACTCTTTGAGACAATCATGTGATCATCAGGTTTACATTTGAGACTTTTGCACTGACGAATACGTGAGCAAAATCATTCATAAAAGTCTCAAAATGGTGAGTTCTGTTTTTATTCCTAACAAATAACAGAAGTGTATTCCTGTGACTGTCAATAACGCAAATGTCTCAAATGTGACACACACAGGATGCTCAAACTGAGTCTACAGTATAGCTCAACTACAGTACAGCACTACTACACAGCACTACAGTACTGATCCTGATACACTGCATGCAAACCTGTGAATCAATGAGAGTGAGTAGAGTTAAAGCTAGGTCAGTAATTTGGTAAACTGCAGCGACAATAAAACATGCACGATTTCCACGTGAAGGCATAAAGCTGGAAAATAGTACAGTGTCAGGAAAACTGAAGACATTTACAGTAAATATAGAAAGAAGATCTAAATGAGAACATACAAAGCACCAACAACAAAAATAAAAGCATTTTGACAAAAGACATTTGAGTCAATTTTGAATCTTCCTATGTTTCTTACATCACTACATTTAACTGGCAGCTAATTTACAGAGAGATGTCATAAACAAAACATGAGCTGATACTGTGTAATAGATTATTTGGAGTTAAAACAAGATACTGTGACATATTTGGGTTTAGATATATATTTTTTCTTCCAGTTGTTCTGTATGTGAGTGTACCTAACACAGTGAGGCGAGCTGAGGCTGAGTCCTGGTCTATCTCAGACTGAGCAGTGCAGGCGTATGTTCCCTCATCGCCTTCATTCACATTAGAGATGGTCAGTGAATCCTCGTCTTTCTTCAGCCTGAGAGACAAATGGAGACAAAGGTTAGGCTGTTATACAGCAATGTTTCAGCAGACAGTAGATTTTTTGCAACATATTTGACCTGTATTTACTATGCAATATATGTATTCCCCACCAAGTATACAACAACATATGTTTCTATTCTGTGCCGTTAAGCAACCTTCCTTTACTATAAATATATTAATTTCTCAAAAATTTAATGAAAAGCAAAGCTGACATTCTTAAATGCTGTGGCATTAATTACCACTATGTGAGAATTATTTAAAGACAAGACAGATTTGTCAGTGTAGTGAATAAATAACACAATAAAAAGAGGAAGTCCCAGCTGGTGAGGTGTTTCTCTGGAAAAAGCCTTTTAGATGGGGCACTGTGACATGCAGAATAAGTGTATGAGAGATGAGTGTAGGTGCTGTTACCTCCATCCCATATACAGAGGCTTGTCGCCCTTCGTCCAGGCCACCGTGATGGGCAGGCTGGGATCAGACACCACCAGGCGAGCTGCGGAGCCCCTGATAGCTGACTGGTGCTGAGCTCGAACTATACGAGTCGGTTCTGAGTTGGATTGAAGTCAAAGAGGACACACACACATTATATATGATGCATATTTCAATGCATCTAGGACAATCAGTAAAAGGTGAAACTGTCTGATGACCATAGAGTAACACACTCCTTCACTCACACCAGTACACTAGTATGTAAGGCTAATTCAATCTATCACCACAACCCTAAGAGTCCTGTACCTCTAACCATCCAACCCAACCTCTTCTGTACAACTTCTGTGCAGTAAAAGAACGTCCCACTTTGTGCACTAGAAAAGGTGCAAAAATATATTTATATTTAGCTTAGCAAATATGAACATTGTATGAACATATGTTGAAGAGGATATGACAACACGTTAAGACAATATGTTTCAGTTCATTCAGTTTCAGTCTGAATACAAATGTAACTCAACAGAAGATGAGAGAATTTAATCAAAGGCACGGCAGATTTGAACAGAATCCATTATCGCAGACTGTTTGGCACAAGAAAAGGAAATCATTTCATATTTCATTCACAATTCGACCTGCAGGGGAAACCACGTACAAAGTCATACACCCTGTTGGAGATGATTGTTGTAGGTTGCATGTGATGCAAGGGATGACTGCTGAAGTTTTCAGGTTGATTGTGAGTTTGGATGTTGAGTAATGCCAGGATGCCTCATTGTGAGTCTCGAGTGCTTTGATGTAATGTCTGACCTTTGACCTCCAGGCGGACCTGGTTCTCAGCTGTACCCAGGATGCTGTTGGCCACACAGGTGTAGGTGCCCTCGCCCTGCTCGAGCCCGTTTGATCTCCAGGGTCCTTGATATAAACACGGTACTGACCACCATCCAGCCCACTGCCCTGTCCGTTCTTAAACCTACACACATGGAAAACATATTTTAGGGTTAGTAAATTTATCATTAAAGTAAAGGGTATGAATACACTCTGTTGCTCACAGACACACAGATGAGGAATTTAGAGGATGATGTGAGAAGCAGTATTTTTGGACTGAATTAAATAAAAAGCTCACCATCTCAGCTCTGGCAGAGGAGAACCAAAGAATGGACAGTCCAGGAAGGTGCGGTTGTTCTCGATGACTTTAATCAGCTGGTTTTTGGGGCCCAGCATCCTCGGAGGCATATCTACGAAGAAACAAAATGCATGTGTGAGTCAGAGTCAGAGCAAACAATGTCAGCTTTTGTTGATGGAAAAAATCAGAGGTCAGAGGTCACGATGCTGATGAAACACAGCCCACATATTCATATTTTAACAAGGCTACACAAACTGGTGTAGAGCGATCCAGCCAGTATTAGTCACTGGTCTGTTTACATTTTGAAATCAACCTCCCACGTCTGTGTCTCACCAAGGACGCTGACGAAGGCATTGGCCAGCAGGTAGCCATGCTGGTTGGAAGCATTGCACTGGTAGACAGCACTGCTACCCATCTGCACAGAGCGAAAGATGATGGTGTCACCCAGCACCTGTCTGCTCAGGTTTGGGGAGAGCCTGTGGTCAAGCAGAGGGAAGAGAATTGGGAAAGGTGACAAAATAATATTTAATATAGGGTTCAACTTCTTACTGTTTATACTGGATATATAATTAACATACAACATAACACATAACACATAATTAACATAATTAATTGTTTAGAGATGTATAGTGGAGACAATATGACCTTTAAGTCCTGTTGCTTAGCAGAATAAGTCATTATAGAGAACACTTTGTTAGATATTAAAAATATGAGTAGCACAGCTTATAGTGAACTGTCCTGAGATAAAGATAGAAAGAGGCTGCATGAAGTCTTCAACACAGTTTAGCTACATAAATGTACTACTACACTGTCAGGTGTTATAACAGAGGATGATACTGGACGGAGAGTTGCACACCGAGCCTGAGACAGCTGTCACAGTGAGAGAATGAAACAGCTGCTGAACTGAGCAAGTTCCTGTGCCAAAACATGATTGTGAGAAACCTCTCAGCGGCAACAACTGTCTCAACTGGCAGCTATGTTTCCAAAATTCAAGCCAAACAGACAATAACCATAATGTTCATTTTAATATAATATTATCTTATCACAATATCAGCTGTACATACTGTCTACAGGTTGCCCGTTGATCAGCCACTGGATGTTAGGTTTAGGGTTGCCGTTGGCCCGACACACCAGGCGCCCGTTCTCATCTGGGGCTAGCACCAGATTTGTGGGTTTGTCTAGCCAATAAGGTGCTGTGGAACACAGGAAGTCAGGTAAGCACGATGGACTTGCATACAAAGACAAGCTCAGACATTTGAACAGACACACATACACTGTAACTGCCTCACCTTTGACCTGAACAAAGATGGAGTGACGTATGCTGCCTAACTGATTGTTGGCCATGCAAACATACTCCCCAGCATCCTCCTCTGACACGTTGATGATCTTCAGTGTCTTGTTGTAGTTCTCAAACTTCACTTTCCCAGCTGGCAGGTCTCCACCCTTCTTAAACCACTTGATAGTTGGCGTTGGACTGTAGAGGACAGCGAGAGGAGAGATTTGAGTTGAGTCATTGGTTTGAGTTTGCAGGAAAACTGCAGGTTCATTAACAAATGTTTTCATTTCATTTGTGTTGTTTTCAAAAGTTTTATATCTTTGCTTTTTTCAGTGTTTTTAAAGACACTACACAGTAAAATAAAAAGCTGATTTTCTAAATTTGTCTTATCCTGTGTGTACGTGTTAATTGTTCTAATATCTTAAATTATCTCTCAAACAGTAAAGTAAATCCATTTTTATAAGTATTTATATATCTAAATACTCTGTATATCTCAATCAAATGTGACTTGGTGTGTGAGAGAGAGAGAGAGAGAGAGAGAGAGAGAGCGCTCACAGTCCAGCAGCAATACACTCCAGCAGCAGTTTCTCATCTCGTAGCACCAATTTGGAACTCGCTCCCTGAAGGTGAAAGGAAGGTCGGAGTGGACTCTGCTACTTTACGACCTGCAGATGAGGAATGAGGAGGGGTTAATACACACACACACACATATATGCACAGACACATTCAGAATTAAATCCAGGAGCACAACAGTTTATCTTTGTACCGTGACTCACTTCCTACAAGGAGCTAAACATCCTCTTTGTGGGCACTGCCACATAAATCTAACACTATTATTCTGATTATTTCCTTGTGGCTGTGTTCCATCTTCACCAGGCTTTGGCCCTCTGCAGTCTGTTGTGAGGCCAAAGGAGCCTGTAAACGGATTTAACACCCTCTGGCTTGTCTCACAGGAAGACATTAAAAGATGCAGAAACAACAACAGGGTCATTGGTCTTGCTTTATGCCTGCCAAGTGCACAGAGATGGCAAAGATTGCCATTAAAAGCTTTAATAAAACAGCTGATCAAACTTGCCCAGTTTTTCTGCTGTAATGAGATTAGTTTAACATCAGACTGAAGAATTTAAGTAAGTATTTGAGGTCATGGAGTTCATGGCTTTAGTTTTGTTCTAGCTTCCTGTAGGGCTTGGCTAAAGCAATAAGCCACAGGACTGGTTGCTTGCCAAAACTAGAGCCTTTAGAACAGCCTTGGTGTTCTTTGGAGTTAGCTTTAAGGCTTTTATAATCTACA
Organism: Miichthys miiuy; assembly: GCA_036365135.1. Lineage (NCBI taxonomy): Eukaryota > Metazoa > Chordata > Actinopteri > Sciaenidae > Miichthys > Miichthys miiuy. The sequence goes on along the minus strand of CM071604.1, from coordinate 3,941,510 downwards.
CATGTAGTGCAATGACTGGGAGCAGGGAGGGATAAAATAATTGAAGGGTAGTTTGGAGTCAATATTGTGTTGGTTGGAAAGAACGTTTCGACTCAAACTGAATAAAACTTTTGAATTTAAATGAACCAAACAGTCAGTTCAGGTAAGCAGTCTGGGATGTGAGCAAACTGCCAAGTGCTGTCTTTGTTTGGATGCTACAACTCCAACCACCGTGAAATCACTCTCTGTTTTATGTACAAAGAAAGAGTCAAACACCTTTTCTTACTTTCACCTAAACTACACTTCTGTGCTTACTCTTTACCTGTTAGTTCATCTACTTTCAGTGTTACATACACACAAACAAAACTAAAAAGCAGACCAAAATGTCTCCAGACACAACTGGATGGAACACTAACTCAATCAGAGCAATAAAACACATGTAGTGGCTTTGGTGAATTAAACTTACCCAATCCTGTCAGAAAACATGAGCTTCATCTGTGCCCAGGCTACTTTTACACTTAAAGCCCTTTCAGTGTTTCAAAATGACTCTTCGACGGCTTCAAGTGCCTCCACTTAAACTGCAGGCCACGTACAATATCTCACATGAAAACAGTCAACACGTTAACTCTGTAACCTATAAACCAAGTGCGATTTTCAATGAAAGCAAGCATACTTCAGAGTGAAGAGTTTGAACAAATTTGTGAGTGAGTGAGTTGACATTCTGCTTAGTGCTCCAAAATGGCTTGAGCTGACCTTTAGTATTACATCCAGTTGTATGCAGCATTGCTAATGGTAACACAGACTGAACCAATTGAAAAAAAATTTTAAAAATGTGCTTTTTACTGACTCTTGTATCTTTACACTTCTCCTCTGCACATTTCTAGTCTGATCCAATCTCACAAATGCTGCTAACACAGTCAACATAAAATCCAGTCAGCATTGAGCAGCAGCCTGCTGGGAAGTGTGTGGGATTAAATTAGCATCTCCTTTGTGATGCAGATCTGTATGGGATTAAAGCATCTGTTAGCGGCTAGCTTCTCCAGTGACTGATAAAGAGACTGGAGTGGGTGAGGAGGATCTGTTAGTGACACGGTGAGGAGAAGAAAACTGACAAGAGGAGTAAACACAGAAAAAGAAGGCATTGAGGGTTAGTGCTTATGTACAAAATCACTTAAGATGGCGATGTAGTGTGTGTCCTGGAAACATGGCAAACATCCTGCTGAGGATGCTGCCAGGGCTTCCCATGATGCACTGCATCTTTAGACCGCTTCCCAACCACAAAAAAGACACACTTGTGTTTTTCTTGTGTGTGTTCACAAGAGATTAGTAATGAAGGAGCTAGTGTGTATGAGTGTGTGTGTTTGTGTGGTTGCACATAAGCATTTCAAGCCCCTATCACTCCCGTACTCACACGTGTAGTAAGCAGGAGGTGGCTAACCATATTTCCATACATACATACATGACTACTAATAACCACAGCATGGATCCGGACTGAATATTCATCATGTGACCTAATCCTCCTGTTCTGGAGCCTCGTCGCTGTCTTCAGTCCCACTGGGCCTCAGATCCGCCAGTCTGGTCTGTCACAGGAGCATCTTCTCCTTAGGGACTCAGCGCATCTACCCTGGGTTTCACTGCCCCCTCAGCAAACGACACATATGCTGCCACTTTGGCTGATCTGTTCCCTCTAGCTATCGGCTCATTCAATAGGTGTATTAATATACAGATTCAATCTCTTTGTGCAATATACTTAGGGTAATTTGTGTGTTAATTACTGTATGTTTATTCATTACGTGTGATCATTTAACACTGATTGAAAGGTGGAATAAATAGATTATGGACTAAATGAGGTGAGTACTTATTTCTACTGAGTGTGTGTTAGGGTCACAGAGATGTCGGTTTGTCTTTTACTGGAAGTAAGCTGGGTATGATGTCATTTCATTTGTTTTATAGTTACAAAGCTCACTGACACTACACTGACTGATTAGGACAAATTCATTCTGATGTAACATTATTAAATTGTTTCTGTTGTTTTTTAGAAGTTTCAACTTTTGATGTTGGAGGACATTTGACTGAGATATGGCTGCATGTAGACACAAACATTCCATTTCAATCTGAAACACATCAACTGCTGCAAGGTTCAATCAAACTATGGCTCAAGTTAGTCATGAAACTCACATCTTCAGATGCTGATTTTAGGACATACTGTAGTATAGTAGTTTAAAGACAAATTCAACAATAATATTGTAAGAATAATAATAATAATAATTTGTAAAGTCATCGTTGAATCATGTGTCAGAATGGAAAACAGTACTTCAAGGAGCAGTTGTTCGACATGTATGATGCCAACTTTAAATCAGCCAACAGGACTGGCCCAAAACAAACACCATGTCTTTATATGTAGTCAGCGAAACTCTCCAGAAGTACATGTATCAATCCTGAGAACATTTGATTTGTATGTACAAAGCAACAAATTCAAGCATGTAATATCATCTTGTCTATGTTATATGATCTTTACTAAATAATATGTGATAAATAGTTTTTCCTCCTTTGAAAAGGGTCCAATTTAAAAACATATATTATTATATATATTTATATTAATAAAAGAATACAACCCACTACTCTCCACAGTAAAGCACACAGTGAATTTACTCCTGCAGAGCGCAGTTAGGAGATTAAATGTGTGTCTAAGGTCAGTGTGAGCTGGCAGGTTAGTGTGCTGGCCATGTTACTGTGAGACATGACAAAAAAGGCGGACAGGAAGTGAAGCTGTCCTGACAGGAAGTGACTCACCACCGTAGGGCAGTGGCATTGTAAGATGTGTCATTATACGGCTCCTCTGAAAACACAGGCACACACGCACAAACACACTCAGAGAGCCTGATGACACACAGCCATGTTGAATGTTGAACAAAGAAAAAGATTTCACGTCATTTTAAGATCAGCCGACATTTCATTGTCTTCTCTACTCTGCAGCAGCCTGAGGGAGTATCACAAAGGGTTATGATTTCATGCATCTCCTGTCATGTCATGTCATCACCTCTAGATGGGGATATGTCATATTCCATTTGGGTTGGATTGCGTGATCAAAACATGCACAGCAGACATGAAGAGAGAACAGGAGCGTTACCACAGTCACTCCTGTTGAATACAGACTACAGTAACTTCAATGTTTGAAGTAAATGTGTGTGTGTGTGTGTGTTGTGTGTCTACTCACTGGTCAGAACTTTGAGTGTGAATGGGTTCTTCTGCTGGATGGTGTGTGAAGAGAAACGTGCATTGCAGCTGTAGTCAGTGTGAGCATCTTTGGCCAAAACATTGGAGAAGTACAGGTCTCCATTCAAACCCATGGACACTCTCTTATCCTGAGGGATCGGAATCATAGCTGGAGGAAAGATGGGAGGACAGAAGAGAGGACAGAGGAGGATACAGGGAGGACGGAAATAAATAGAGAGGAAAGAGATAGGGCAATAAAACCAACATTAACACATTTAAACACAGTGTACTGTAGCTAACAGAAATATCAGCATTAGTAACAGCTAGTAGTTTCATGCCACCATGAACAATTCATTTTCCAAAAGTGCTGAGTCCAGAGTGTCTTCCTGGGATATTATTAGAAAATGATTCATAAATTTTGGACCCGTTGATGGGAGTGTTAACGTCACACCTGGTCCTCACTCTGAACAAGGACAGTTTTATAGATCTCACAGCGTTTTTTGCATGTTTTATCACTTATCTTACTACTTCAAATTCATATCTTACTACAGCTTTTATTTTTGAAATGTATGTGTTTGAAAACTTTTTTTTTTTTTAATCAGTTGCATTATGTGAATTTTAGCATCCAGCATTTTTGGAGACGATCCATAGGGACTAAAACTCTGCATAGCTAAGCATCTACTGCTTCCATTATGTCCACTGAGGGTTTTTTTATCCCATGAGTAGATGGAAGTGCTGTATCAACTAATGACTAATGAATATGTTTAGAAAAGCTCCACAGTTCTAGAGATGGAAACATACATTTTTGATTTCACAGGTTTATCAGGCCTTAACTGGTAGACAAACAACAAAAATAAGATTGATGTTCATTCAACATGTTAAGTATCAGATTTACACTGGATCAGTGTAAATACCACACACACTCTCTGCAGTGATAGTGTGACCTGACTTTAGTTCCGGTCTCAGGCTAAGCATACCTCTAAGACCAACCACTAGTACCATTTGTACTTCCACTTGTAGATTGTTGGGTGTGTTTATATTTTCATAGGTACAACTCATTTTGACTTCTGTTCATGTTAGCGTGGCTGATGTGTCACCCTACAGTCGCTACAGGCGAACATTAACTTGCAGCACACCCACACACACGTCCAGACAGACATCATCCACACTCCATAACTGCACCAACTGACGTGAGCCGTATGGTCATCAAGACAGTGCCCGAGGACCAATCAGCAGCCGGGCCAGCAGTCCTAATCACTCACTGGCATGTTACAGTGTCTGACGTGGTGATATGATCTACTGTGGTTGATTATATAATTCAATACAGTATGTTCATGTCAGTGTGTGTGTGCGTGTGTGTCATTTAAGGTTCACATAAGGTGAAAAAGAGCTATATACTCTATTTACATTTTTAACAGGGAAGACAATCTTTGCTGTCATGGAAATAGTTGAAATGTTTTAAGTACTCTTTACTACACAATATTCAAATAAATTACATATTTGTATGTACACATTCATATTGATGTAAAATGGTCTCTGATTGGATATGTGTTCCACACACACACATACTCCCACACATGTACACAAAGTACTGTAGCCTAACCAGACTGGGTGAAGGACAATACAGTGTAAAAGTGAGAGAGGTTCAAACCAGAGTGGTCGGAGACTGAAAAGTCGAGACGAGAGATAAAAGAGTGAATGAAAGCATTACGCTTAGAGGTCACTGGAGACAAACTGCTATAAAAGAGAGGAAGAAAGGCGGTCTCTAGGTGACCTAAAAGACCTCTAGCCAAAGACCGCCCGTGTTCACATGTCTCAGTCCACCTTAAGATGATGAGACTGTAGCAGATAATGAATGATAGTGTGTGGACACAGATAAAACACACCTCATTTAGAGAAAGAGAAACAGTGTACTTGTGTGTGTGTGTTTGTGCTCACCGCTGTTCATCCAGAAGGTATATGGAGGAGGCAGGCCTGGTGGGGTTGCAGAGCAGAACCAGTGGGGAGCCTTCAGTCACCACCACTGGCTCCAGCACCTCTTTAGGCCACAGAGGAGCCTCTGAAGGGTGGGGACAGGGAGGGGGGTTGCAGAGGGGGGAGAAAAAAGGGAGAGAGATGAGAAATAGTGGAATAATAAGAATTTCAGTCAGATGAGGTGGGGGGATGCAAAGTCTCTCTGGAAATTTTAGTACTTGCAATTATGGTCAACAGATAATTTAAAGCAACTATTCCATCATAATTAGCTTTTTCTTTCTTTATTTGCTAATATAAGTCACCATAGCACTCTAATTGAAACTAATTTCTTCATATCATGTGATGATACTGTGTGCATTATTGTGTGATGACGTGTGTGTGTTCATGTGTGTTCTTACTGGAGACCCGCAGCAGGATTTTGTTGGATAGAGCCACTCCAAATTCATTGCTGGCAAAACACTGGTACTCTCCTTCGTAGTCCTCAGGTCGTCCTCCGCCACGAAACCGATCTCCAGAGTTCCCGCCGCGATCGTTACCCTGGGATCTTTCCGATGTTGAAAAACTTCCCGTTCCTTCGCCATGAGAACCTGAGTCAGACAACAGCGAATCAAAGAGTTAGTATTAGAACAGTGTAGATCCCTGGAATTCAAGTTCATTCTACTGTTGTCCTCTTCATGTGCTGCTCATTTGGACTTGATGATAGTCTATGCTGGATTGAAATAAGTGTACTCAAGCAAAGAAAGGTTCTAAAAATATTCCCTGATACTATACTAAAATAAAGCATTGCTAATGTTACGACTGAATGGGGACCAAGGTTCGAGTTTGGAATTGTATTCAGGTCCAGGTTCTGAACAAAGGCCAAATTCATAGATTTCATAGCTATTTTTGGGGGGTGGGGTTTGTACATTTTGGATTTAATAATTTGCATGTGTGTAATTATAGTTAGATATTTGTATTTTGCAGTTATCTTATCTTACTTTTATTTCAGAAATTGGAAAAAACTAATTAAATAGACAGATTGTTTCTATTTCTAAGTTCTCATCAGCAGATAGAACGAAGTCTTTATTTAATTTACCTTGTTTTACATATTATATATTTATGTATTTATCTATAAGTCTCCATGTTTCCTGGTCTGATTCTGTTTAAACTGCTGTGCACACTGAGTGCTGTGTTAACACAAACTCAAAACTTCTCTATGACACGTTAGCCTGATAAATTCAGTAGAATGCATACTTCCACAGCTCTAATTCTATCAGAATAACAGCAGAGTCATGGCACACTCACCACTGTGCACACAATTTTCATTCACTAATTATTTTAATTACTCTAATTATTATTTGTTTTTGATGCTAAGCTACTGCCAGTGTAACTTCCTGTACAGTTCTTTCACAATAAAACCCTCACACCATCTTAACCTCTTCCTGGTATGATTTTAAGTTAAATTGTTTGAAAAACGAACAGAAACATTAACAAGTGAATAAAAACAGTCAAACCTGATGAGTATGATTTGACTTTATTTTATGTTTCTAGGCTTACACATTTAAAAAACAACAAAAACAGCACTTCTGTTTAAAGAGGACGATGAAGACAGGAGAAGCATGACAAAAGTTGCCCACTGGGTTGTCATCATGTTAACACGCACTCTTTTAATTGTTCCAACAGCCATAAAATGTGAAAGTCTTCAGCTTGTCATGCGGTTGCCATCTTACATTACTGGCACATAACAGTGCAAAAACCTACCACACTCTCTGTGTGCATGTAATAGTACTGTAGCTTATCCTGTTCCATGTGGTGTTTCCAGAGGACTCCCTGATTAGTGAAGAACACTAAACATGCTTACATAATACTGACTCTAATTTTAGAGACAAGTGGGGATTTAAAAAGATGCTTCCTGTCATTTTTAGTTGAGCTACAATTGAGCTGGGCCTGGTTGAGGTGCAGCACAGCACTGAACAATGGGCCACTATTGAATCACTGGAGACCAGAACTGTGTGTGTGTGTGTACATTTTGTGGTGTGTGTTACGTAGTGAGAGACTGATTGCGAGTGAATAAGTGAACGATCCCTTTCGCTGAATGTTTCATGAGCATGAATAGTCAACCGAGTGCATTATTGGAGCACAATGCCTGTCCTGGTGAGGGGAGAGCCAGTATGTGTGCATGGGAGAGTGGTCGTGAGTGCCTTATTGTCAGGTTGTGTAAGTGTGTGTGTGTGTGTGTGTGTGTGTACACAATGATCTGGGTACATGTGTATGTATGTGCGTGTGTCTTACGTAAAACCAATCTGTCTCCAAACAAACAATGTACCACTGTCCTGAGCTGGTCATACCCCCAGTGATGTAACCACTGGAGACCCAGTGTGTGTGTGTGTGTGTGTGTGTGTGTGTGTGTGTGTGTGTGTGTGTGTGTGTGTGTGTGTGTGTGTGTGTGTGTGTGTGTGTGTGTGTGCACATTTCGATGCATGTATCTGTGTGCAAGATTGGGTGTACATCACAGCAGGTTTTTAACTGTGCCTTTGTCTGTGTGAATACATGTTTGTTTGTGTGTGTGTGTGTGTGTGTGTGTCTGTGTGAAGCTAAAGAAGAGAGAAAAGAGACACAAAGACATCTATCGACTAATCCACTCACTGATTTACGGTCTGGTGATAATGGCAAACAGAGTTTCACAGTTTGAAAATGTGGATGGATGAATGGACTGATCTCTAATCACACTCGTCAATCAGTGTACCATTAATGTCACCACATAGTCTGACCACCAAAGAGAAAGCACTTAAGTGCTTGCTGGTTATCCTCTCCATAATTTGCTACTTTATGATTAGACAGTAAATGGATGGAGCTGTAATCCATGATTTCTTGCTTTTAGTCACAAATGGTGACAAACACCATTTATTAATAATAATAACCATAAACACCATTTATTAATAATAATAATAATATTTTTCTGAACTTCAGGAATCCCATAGATGACTTAATCAAAACATATCATTTGTTGTTTTGATGCTGATGGTCAGGTCAGGTCAGGAGTTTTTGACGCTCGTCTAATGATGACGCACTGTGCCAATCACAAATGGGATTAAACTGCTTCCTGAGCATATCCTCGAGTGACATCTTGCAGGTATGTGAATCAGGACACCACCGGTGGGCCAGCCTACACAGAAAACATTGGGTGTTTTGACACGTGTCACACGCCTCCCACAGTAACTGTGTTACATGTAACATGTCAGTCCAAAATCTCAGAACACTAAACAACTGTCCTTCATGCATCTATTATATTTCTCCACTTATATAGTCATGTTTTTCCTTAAGTTGTCACCTATCTGTAGATGTCAGATGTAAATGTAGTTTTTAAAACACTGACTGGCTTTTAACTCAGTTTGGATGACTCTATTCTACATTTAGTGGCTTTTACAGGAGCTCCTGGACATAGTGTATATATATTTATATTGTTTATACTTTTAATATTTGATTTTCTTGATCTTGATCTTTCTTATATTTTTAGAGGATGTTTGTTATACACCAATGATACCAAAATAAATTCCTTGTATCTGAAAATCTACTTGACAATAACCCTTTTTCTGATTCTGGACGTATTTCTTGGCAAAAGCTGTACAAAAGCAGTCAAAATGTCAAATCTTTTAGACATTCTTTACTACAGCTTTGTGTCTGTTCTTCAGCAGTAACCGTGTTTGCCATTGTCAACACAACAGATTAGTCTTTAGAAAGCGTGAAGAGAAAACAAAGCACAGGACATACGGCTTTTTACAGGCACATTGTTTTCCAGAAAACAACAGAGTTCAAAGAAATTATAGGAAGACAGGGAGGCCTGATTGTGTCTACTGCAGCTGGAGCAGACATCAGACTGAGTGATGGAGGTACTGGAAGGACAATGTGTGGGAGAGAGAGAGAGAGAGAGAGAGAGAGAGAGAGAGAGAGAGCACAGCAAAAAGCACAGAAGACCACTTGTCAGGTTAAGGCTGTAGAGGGCAGGCAGACAGGTGTCACGCTGAGTTTACAGGGATGTTAGAGGGCAGGGAGGGAGTGAAAAAGGAAGAGTGGGCTGAGGTTAAAATGTGTTATTTGGTGTGGGAGACAGTCAGACGGACAGACAGGCAGGCAGACATGCAGAAGAGCTGAGAGCTAAGTGGCACTGTCACTCCTTATGAGTCTCACTGCCAGAGAGAGGAGGGCAAGGACACACCAAAGACAGACAGACAGACAGACAGGCAGACAGGCAGATGACAAAAGGCAGCAGGCAGTGGAAAGAAAAGAAAGATTAAACCAAAAAAGACAATGAGCCTGAGTGAGAAGAATGAATGATAGACAGTGGGAAGGAG